>BMAO01000757.1:0-33608 GCA_019973975.1 Trichonephila clavata | reverse complement strand
GTATGATTTATTGTGTTTTGTGACATCTTTAATGAGCTAAATTCATGAAGGTCACATGATAAATACAATCACGTGTTCTCCATTGAATTCGAAACAACTGGTGTTAGATTTGTACTTTTTGCTCTACAGTAGAATGTCGTTTATCCAAACGTTTATTATCCGGAGTGTCAAATATCCGGACCAAAGTCCGGATACGTTTTCGAACAGTACAATGCTCAACAGTTGTTTCGCGTGAGGCCAAAAGAGACGGGAAACCCAAAGTGAGGGATTTTGGTTGATTTCAGTTGTGTGATTTGGTAAACATCCTGTGTGGAATATGGTCAGTTTGTTTCCAAGTGAGGGTGTGTATACTGCTCTTTTGTTGATGTAGAAACCTGAATGGCATGCGATGCAGAAGACTGTGGATTTCAAGTGCTAAATAATGACGAGATTGTGACTTCCCATGCAAAATAATCCGATTTTGTCGACGATGAAACGGATGAAGATGAGTGAAGAACAATGAAAGTAGCAAGGGGTCATCAAATGATGACGCGTTTCTGCGTTAGAGACGGCTATGGTGTGGTACGAACAACAATCAGAGTGCTGTCCTACTCAACTACAGCTGCTCAGGAGAATCAGACCTTGCAGCGAAAAAACGAAGGTGTACAATGGTAGAGCAAAAAAATAAGTGATTATTTTCTACAACAAAGGTAAAATTGTGACATTTTGCACCTATTTTGCTTTTTCTTCAAGCACGTTTCCCGCATGTGATGATTTTCAATATTCGTATAGTGTACGTTTTCATATACTGCATCGCATTCGGTTTTCTGTTATCCGAAAGGTGTCCGGTTCCAATTGATTTGGATAAACGACGTTCTACTGCCCTTTCAAAATTTAGATACAGTTTTAAATTTGATTATTGGGTAAAGGTGTCCAAGTGTAAAAATACCTCAAAAGCTTTCCAAATTAGAATTAATATATACTATACGCGTATACTTTTAAATCGAGTGCATTTTGCTTACCCATGTACGTTATTGTTAGCAAATATATAGAGGAGAGTTGGTATTGTGGAATACCGGGGTTTTGACTCTGTAGCTACTAATGCGTGGGAAAACCTTGAAGAGCTGAAGAAAGACTCATGATGCATTGCAGTGAGAGTTGACCACTTTGCTGTTGCCACGCCACTCACTACAAAACAGCGTTTAGCGATTTTCAAAGTTTTTGCGGGTAAGATTTCAAACCTATTAGTACACGTATGACTTGAACATTGAAGCTAAGCATAATGTACACTAAAAGAATTATAGTTTGTGTAATACCGTAGTCATTTTTTATGTGACAATGTTTTGTCCTTCAGTTTAAAGCCGAAATGGGCATGAAGTCGATCGCGATTGACCAGTGGACCGACAAGACATTTTGGGTGACCGCCTTTACTAAGACCTAAAATACGCTTTCTAAAGAAATTAAAGAATCGGCTTTCCACAATCGATGAGACTGTGTTTACTTAAGCAAATGATTTGATAAATGTTTAGACGACACATTTACCTTCAATGGAAACAAGCGATGAGCCTTAATACATTCACTGCCACTGTAGGGAAAAAATCCCCACCTCGCCGACTGAAGGGGAGAATATATGTTGATGATCAGCTTTTCCGGCGCTTTCACAAGATTGGGTTCTTGTGTTGATGTATGTCTCGGTAGACTCGGCAGCGAACAAATCAAGTACATACCTCGGTTTCAGATTCATCGATTCACGTATATTTCTGCTCGCTTCATTCAATGCTTCCACTGTCTAGCAGTCGCTCAGAGTTGTTGAAGCAATCCACTTGACAATCTTGTGTTACTTGAGTTTTTGTAGTAAAAATAGTATTCAGTTATTTTAATAGAGGGGTACAATGTGCCGAAAATAAGTGTTTAAAAAAAAAGAAAAAAAAACGTACAATTTTATTTTAGAATAGCTACACCTACGTCACTGGGTGGACCGCAATACCTAAAAATCATTAGAAGTAGCCCGTACCCTCGAAAAGTCCGCCCACCCCTGGTTTAAAGGTTCTTTTTCCAAGATGGCGTGTTGGGTATTACGGCATGCCTAGTATTCCATAATATGAGGTATTAGTAGGGAAAGATACTAACTTATGTTTGTGACTTTTGAAAATCTTACAATCGTTTATGGTATAGTATATATCCATGATTTTTTCGAAATTTTTATCAAAAACCAGTAAAGTTATTTTAGAAATATGTAAATGGTATTCCAATTATACGCGACTCTCATCTACCGTAGATATACTTTTAAATCGAGTGCATTTTGTTTACCTATGTACGTTATTGCTGGCAAATATATGCTTTTAAAAAATAAAGTTTCAGCAAAAAGCCAACATTGGCAACAGCGAAACAAACTGATTGCTGGGAACACGTAATTGCACTTATCGTGTGACTGTGATGTCACATGAATTAATGAACTGATTGGCTGGAAACTCGTGATTGTCGTTATCATGTGATCATAACGTCACATGACGTAGTCAATTCTTTATTGATGAAAGGAGGTGTTTGAATTTTTTCTCAATTTTTAAACCTTTTCATTTTTGTATTTCTTTTGTGCAATGTAGATTTATTTTTTATCGTTAATTCACAGATATCCAAACAAGAAACAATTTTGTTTAAATCGGAATATTTTACATAACAAAAAGGAAGAAAAAAAGTTAATTTTAAAATTTTGAAGGAATAATAGAGGAAGCATATCAAAGTGTTTGTATGCGTATTTACACAAGCATCTCCCCTTCCTGGTGCTTTTATTTAATCTTCACTACTCCCTTTCTCCCATTTAGAAAATGTGCAAAACATGCAACCAAAAAGAAATTTTTTTATATAGAAAGTTTATTGTTTAGTTTTTAAGCTTGAAGTGTGGTGTTCTTCGGACTTTTGAAGAGTTACTGTTTATAACAAAAAACACGTGTTGTTTGTTATTGTAACTGATATTGTATTAAATTTATTATAAAACATTTTTAAGTTAAAGAAGAACGCATGAAAATATTTTTTGTAGCAAAACAATGATCGATTGCAGCTTTCTTAGTAGTTAAAATGACAAATATATTTAATTGCCTACTCTTGTGAAGTTTTACTAAAAATCAGTTTAGACCAACAATATATTTCACCGTTTGAAATCACAGCTTCGAGTGATCTAAATTTCTTACCAATATCCAATTGCGAATACACGATTCTTTGAAACCAACATACTATCAATCATGCTTCGAATCAAATTAAACACATCCAGCTTTGTACGTTAGTGCGAAAATTTCACCCAATGTAGTGGGTAACTCTCTGATTTCAAAAGTTTTCCAAATCTCTCCACATTAGGGGAGGGGTGGGCATAAATTTCCATTGCGCTGGGATTCGAACACCTGTTCTAGGAGCCGCATCTTTAGGCGCGCGCTTATTGGACGTGTAACTCGCAGATGGTGACTGAGCGTGCGTCACCGGCGCGTGCCGGCTGTTTTCTTCTTCCTATTGGGTTCCCCCTCCCCGTATCTTTGTCTCACTTTGATATCACCGTAAATCGTTCCACATCCCCATTTTTGGCGAGAAATCGCCTTTGCATGAATTATAGGAGAGAGAGAGGGAAAAAATAAAAAAATTGTGAAGGTTGCAGTTGGAAAAATTGTCTGGATTTTTATGACCCATATTTTTCGGTGAAAGCGGCAATTTTTTCATTTTTTAAAGGGTTCGTCTGATCTGGAAGTATTCCAATGTTTTGTATGGCAGCCATTTAGCATAAGGACGTGGCGTCTCCATAACAACAGCTTTTGAAATCGGAGCAAACTGATTCGTGGACTGACAGTGTTTGACAAATGTGATTAAACGCTTTTGACAACCGCCGTCTTTTTGTTTGTAACTTCATTGATTTTGTTCATATTTCTCATGCCTATTAATATACAGCAGAATTCTTCGTGTTTTTGTATGATTCACATTTATTTAGGTGTTAGTGTTAAAATTATGTATATTAAATTCGTATTTGAGTCTCCATTTGTCTTTTTGACGAGTGGAAAGAGTTAACATTCTGAAAATGAATCTGAAGTGTTCAAAAAGTAAACTCTTAAATAGTGACAAATTGATTGTTGCTGTTTTGCTTAAAATTAACTGAGACCGCCATTTCTGAAAAATAAATGCCATTCTTCTATTAATTTTGTTTTTTATAACAAAAGTTAAAATTTTTTCAAATTGCCACTTTCTGTTCACTACGTGCTCATATAAAATTTTTTCGACAAAGTGTAAATTTCTTATTGTGCAATTTTTGCATAGCATTTTATCTTCAATATCCTTTCTAACTTTATTCTAAATATGTGAAGCTCTTATCGTACCTGCAATACAAATTACGAGAATTAGAGAAATGTCGAAAATAAGAATGAGAAAAAAAAAATTACATTAGATTTTGAGATATTGCCGTTGGTTAATCTTTCGTCGAAAGAAAATATTATTTAAAAAAAAAAAACACATATTGAGGAGCATTTTTGTCAATTTCTTTTGAGAATATATTCCAATATAAGAGTGGTTTAAAATTTTTCTAAATTAGCAATTAAAAAAACTTTTTGAATTTACTTTATTTGTTAAAGGACTTCTACAAATTTGTGTCAGAAATATTAGGAACATAAAAACTTTTCAATCGTGTTTTTTTCCATTGTGGATATATACCTTTTTTTACGATTTCGATTTATTTATGTAGTTTTGTTATATAGCTACACAATTCAAATAAATTTTTCAATCGATGCCTTTTCTATATGTAGTTATTTTTTTTAAAGAAAATTCAGTTAATATATATTAAAATACGGTTTGAAAAGTATTTTCCCCCCCTCCAGAAATAAAATTAAACAAAGTGGGGAAAGCACACAAACTTTCAAAAGTAATATAAGTTACAAAATAATGCTAAAATATATTTTAATCTTTCGGTATATTCGATTATGTGTGAAAATATTTCTTAATTCATTCATCGGACATTAACAAAAACTCTGGGAAATAAGTTTATGTACAATTTTTGTCTTTAAACCGGAGGGTAGTATAGAATTTCAAGAGTTAAAGCTCTGCTGATGTCTGTCATGGATAAACGTTACCTTTGATGCTGTCAAAATTTAATGTGGCTGTCACGATATAATTCTTTTGAGTAAGTGGTTTATGTCGCCCGCATAATTAATGGCTTACGGAGACAGGTCTCAAGGCTAGCCAAGTGGACAACACCGCCTCGCTCCGGACGTTGTACGTGTGTTGGATCTATCTCTCTTGTCACTTTTGTGATATTCATTAAAGATTTGAGTCTCTTTCTCTCTCAGTGCTTGTCAAAGCAATATTTTACTTTTTCTTGTAAATTTACCCTTTCCCCTTTTCTTTTTAACTCTTTTCTTTCCCCCTGGATTAAGGATTCTCTTTAAATGACACTTAATAGTGTCTTATCTTCTTTAAAAAAGAATTCTCAATATATTGTATCAAATGTATTTTATTCATTCTTTTTTCTTTTTTTTTCAAAAAAAAAAAATCCCGCATTTTTTATTTATTTGGGTTTCTACCGCGGTAGCCTAATGGTTATGGTCACGAACTCGTGGTTGGAATGTCGCGGGTTCGAGTTCTGGTGCCACTGAAGACCCGCCGAGTAGAGAGGGCCGATGCATGTTAACCTGTCCTGGCAGTGTCGTAAAGTACACCCACGCATTACGGGAGGACCCAGGATTCTAAGGAACCCAAAGCGTGACTGATGCCGTGTACTTAATCTTTGTAATATCTGGCTTGGGGCCCCCAAACCTGACTTTGAGGGGGGGGAGATAATTATCTCCGTTACGCCATTGTGTCCATGCTCAACGTCTTCCCATTGGTGTGGTAGTTAGGAGAGGGTGTTGCCTGCTCTGGTTCGTCTGTCCTCGTCACTTGACCGAGGTCCGTCGCCAACAGCCTTTGTGTTGCTTTGTAGTGCGATGTTAATGTACACTCACTGTCACCCATGTCCATTTTGGACACAGACGGCTTGCCATGAGTTCGAGCCTTGTGTCGCTGAAGACCCGCTGAGTAGAGGGGCTGATGCACGTTAAGTCTGCCGGGGCTGAAACGTCTTTCCGTTGGTGCGATGTGGAAGTTAGAAAAGGAGGTGCCAGAGAGCTCAAATGTCGTCCTCGTCACTTAACCATGGTTCGGAATTACGAGGTCCGTCGCCAAAAAGCCATTGTGTGGCTGAATAGGGCGTCGTTAATCTTTTTTCCCTGATGGGGGATGACCGAAGAATATTTTGTAATTATATTTTAAATTTACTTATTCTTTATTATTAAAATTATTGAATTTTCACTAGAAGCTTTGTGTGAAAACTTTATATGCTATTTTTAGTTATTTATTCTATTTTTCAAGTTGTGCGAATTTGTAGTTTACTTTTCGTATGACAATTTAGTTTATTGATTTAAATGACTTATGTGCTACTTCATCTTCATAATAAATGTTTATTTGTCAACTACTATAATGTAGGAAGTCTTTCTTGTGACTCTAAAGGCTTTCTTCCCATCATTTTATGATTATAAGAAAATGAAACGTTTTTTTTTTCTTTCTATTTCACTCGAAGAACAGTCATAAATTTTGTTCATAACTAAAATTTTTACAATCTAATCCATCAAGTTTGAATATTCTAACTCAAAACTGATCTGTGTAACAGAATTTTAACTGAATAGAAGCGGAAAGCAATCGATAATTACTGATTTAGCCGCAGAACCAAAGTTTTTGCTTATTGTCAGCACATTTTGATTCCAAAATTAACATTTCCACTGCGAATCCAGAAGCCGATAACTGTAGAGAGATCTTATTCTCCTCTAATTAAAATAATAAATCGATGACGTATCAGTATCTAATTTTAGATGGCGTATTTAGTCCTTTTGATGGTGCCAAATCATCAAATCGTAACCGGATTGGATGACTAGACAACAGAATACAATGATCTCATTATTGTTTCAAATGTGTTATGGAATTAACTTCTCACTAGACCCAGACAACGATTATTGACCGTGGATATTGTGTTTTCCATTCATGTTCCTGTGATGAAATTGATGATTCGTCGAATTTCAGTATCACGTGAGGACTTGGAAATACATGAATCAACGTCCCTGTTGTAATTCCGAATGACGGTATTTGAAGGATTCAAACTCGTCTTTTTCATAAATTTTGAGGCCGTGGTAACCTAGTGGTCATTGTCAGAAACTCGTGGCCGGTGTTGTCGAGTCACTGGTTCTATTCCTAATGCCACTGGATGTAGTGGTGGCTGATTAAAGTTTAAATCTGTCGTCGTTCTCGCGTTGGTGTAGTGTGGTAGCCAGCTCAGGTGTCTCCTCTTTACTTGATCGCAGTTCAAAATTTCCAGACCCGTAGCTCCCTGCAAATGGCAGATTTTCTTTACCATTTAGTAACCAGGTTCTCCTGTGTTCTGAAGTGAGCAGGGCACAAACAGAGCTTCTTGAAAGCACATCTCTTTCATGTAGACTTATGGAGACAGTAAATCTTGGGATCCTGTGACTACATGAAGCTCATTAGACAGTTGAGAAGTTGCTGCACTCGTATTTTACCTCTCTGTAAGGGAGAAATATTGGTCGCCTTGGCTCTAGGACGACCTTTTCCAGGCCTCCCTACAGATCTGGCCGCATTGTCTCCATAAATTGCGCGCAAGGTGGGCGTTTCATTTAAGTCTCTAGCAATCTGCATTGCCCAGAGTCTCTCAAGGGTTTGCTTCCCCTTTCCATTATGCAGGTTTTGGTGGCTTTTCATTTTAACCGTTTGAAGTTTACCGAATCTTGGGGAGGTGGGAATCCCACGAGAATCGCCGAGGTGTGGGAACTGTAACATGGTGTGAATAGTGGTATCTTATTTTTATCTTTTCAGTGAAAAAGCAGTTTTAAACCAAAATTGGTTTATTAATTTCTCACGCATAGTTCATAGTACAAAACGTTACACACTTTTAAAAACACTAAAAAAAATTTTTTAATTCTTATAATTATATATTTCGAAGTCCTCGTCTCGTCTTTGTTTTCTCTTCTTCTACTATGTTGCCATTCGGCAGTAACTGAACGCTTTTGTAGCGCCCTCTCACTAAAAGAGCTAGTTCTTTAGTCTTTTAGTGGGCCAGCCTTCAGTCCTTTACTGAGCGAAGTACGGAAATTGGCAAGCGCAAAGTATTTTCCTTTAAATTCAGTAAAAAATTCGGCTCTAATTCTGAAAATTTGGTTTAAATCATGTCATACTCTTTTATTTCATTTTTAAAATAGTCGAAAAAAGAATACTTTTTAGTTTTAAAAAATCAGGTTTTAACTTTTTTTTACTTAACATATTGAATTTTAAAATTTTCCATGCAAATGGTCCTTTATAATTTCTTTTCAAATCCACATATTTCAAGAAAATTAAAAATATGACTTGTCCTTTTGGATTACGACAGGAATCATACCTATGTTCTTTACCAAAAAAGTCCAGGAAGATGAGTAAACGATTGTTTAATAATAATCCATCATGTTTTATATTAAAGGTGTCAAACTCAAAGGCTAAATTAGGCAAACAAACAAGGTTTAACTTAAAATGAGCCGCACAAAAAAAAAATCAATATTTTTAGAAACGAAAGTTGATTTTGAATAATACATTATAATAAACATCAGAACAAGAACAATTTAATGTTTACGTCCTGACACTTGACATTTCTTTTCTGCTACTATCTTTCCTATATTTCTGGAGATTTTTTTTTTTTTTTTTTACTGTATATTATAGTGTGCCGATACTTTAGCCGGGCCGCGAGTTTGATGCCCCTGCTTTACATTGTTTTTTTTTAACTAAAATATACTTTAGGAATTACTAAAATATGTTTTAATCTACTCCTACTAAAACTGTGCGATCATTTATTGTTTACAAGCGTTTCAATTACCGTAAAATCCGGCGTACAACGCTTACTTTTAACACAAAAAATGTGATCGAAATTTACGGGTGCGCGTTATACGCCGGGTATAAAAATGAGAGCTTTAAAAATGAAAAAAAAGATGGTCACAGGAAGAAAAAAAAATAGACTTCTACATACATCAAAATACTGGATTTTTTTTTTTAAATTATATTTTTATGAACTTAAAGGGTAGTTCTAGAACTATACTATTTTTTCAAAAGCCTTCAATAATACCTCGAATAAATTACTTCAAAACATACGAGCATTGCATTTGTACATTCCAAGTTTCTTCGTAAAAAAGGTGTAAGGATCCTGCCTGAGCGCCTAAAGGTGCGGAAGAATTGGAAGACTAGCCATACTTCAAAAACAATCTAATTTATTCACAATATTTACCACAACTCAGATTCAGTCGATCAGGGATAAGAGATGCAACCAATTAATAAATCTGAAACAATTAGCGAGGTACGTGAGCTTTAAGAATACATTAAGGTTTAATACACTTACTTAATTCAATATCTCTGACTTCTTCGCTATTTAATCTTTATTCAATCTCCAGTGACAATTCGTCACCTTAAGTAATTCAGTTATCAAATATTAAATATCTGTGATTTACATTCAATTTGATTCATCTCTGCTTCGCTAGCAGTCTATCCTATATCTCCCTCTCTAACCTGAAAGCCTAGACTATATATAGTAGTCTTAATTTACATAATCACGCCTTCTTCTTCGAGGAGGAGTTTAAAGACCAGAAATTCCCCAAGAGGATTATTTGTGAATAGGTCACGGATGGAACCGTCACAAAGGGGGTGCGTGTTATGCGCCGGAATTTACGTTAATTTCATTTGATGAAGACTTGAAATCCAAACTTCTACACCATTCCTTGGAGAAAACACTCCTATTCAGTTAATGCAACAACTTGCATTACGTTGTCTTTTGGGTGGAAAGGGTTTGACCGTATAACTGGCGACCTTGCTACCAGATTGCCACGACCCTGCCGTCTACAGTGTGATTCAGCATTGATGTGATAATAATTTAATTATGGAGCTTAGTGACATATGCCGAGTGGAAGGAAAAACACTCTTTTTTCTCCCTTCATCAAAGCAATTCATCTCATTAATTTGATGTTACGAGCGGAAGCGGAACCATTTTGTAATTCCAAAGGAAGTTTTCTCTATTTCCTGTCCCATACAATCTCATGAGAGTAGAAATGAAGAAAAGTGGCTAGTGAGTAATAATTGTGTCACTAATCTCGTTTAGTTTGATGTGAATTATAGGTCACTGATTTCGATGTTGAGTGCTCTTTTATTTGTTTGCGTCCTGTTGTGGGTGAATTGTGGAGTGAAAAAAGGAGAGATTGGATCTCACAGTGTATTTTTAGCATAGTTTTAGCGTTTGCTACTCGTGTGAGATTTTTTGAAAGTCATTAAAATACTCGAAATGAATTAGTTAAACACGTAAGTAAGACACGTGATTGGAATGGCATGTACGATTATATATAGCATTTTCTCAATCATGCAATAGATGTTGGTTTTTGAGACTTACGTGCTGGTATGTGTCGGAATTTGCATTACACTGTTGTTGACGTCAGACTTGAAATGGTACCTCAGTTTATTTTTCTCGTATTAACAAATATTTCTTTTAACTGCATGTGTGATCAAGTTCCTTTTTTATAACACACTTTTCAAGGCTAGAAGTGAATCGTCTTATTGAACACCTTGCAGAAGATATAAATCTTCCAATGACATGATTTCTTCCACCACGCAATCTCTGATTGAGGCACGCAAATCAAGAAGTTTTCCGTCCTCCTTTATGCTTCTCCGGATGGGAATACGAGAATTCTCTGAAAATGGATTGATCCCTGGCTGCAAGGCTTACGTATGCTCTGATAAAGTAGATTCTTCGAAGTTAGATTGTTTTTCCATCAACTTCAAAACTGAAGGCCATTTTTATTTGAACAGTTATGCAAGACTGTATAAAAGGTATCCAACCATCGTTTTTCCTTGCATAAACAAATGAAGTGATGGAGGCGTATTTTTATACACGCATGCAAGCGATCCTAATGCGCACATATAAGTTTCTCTTGCGTGCAGAAGCTGTCAATCACCTACAAACCACCAATGAGTGAGGAAATGAAATGGAGCGCCATCGACTTTTCGCTTTTGCAAGAAAAACTTGAAAAACGCTATTGCATTTAGTTTTGTGCAGTGGCGCACTCAAAGGGATGTCCTGGAGGTCCGGACACCCCCCCCCCAAAGCCCTTGAGTTTTCTTCAATTGATGATAATCCTATGTATATATAACGTAAAATTTAATTAAATACTTGTAATTAACAATTTATTTTATTAATTAATGCGAATTATTAATTCAATAATTTATTTGTTACTGTTTTTTGTTGAAGAATTAGAAGAATCAATTGGTGTTGTCTTGAGGTATGATGCGAGTTGGGGGACTTCGACCCCCCCCCCCCCCGAAAATTTTTTGTGTGCGCTACTGTTTTTTTTTTTTTTTTTTTTTTGTATCCTACTGTATATCCGAATCTCCTTGATTTCTGTGCTTTCTTTTGAAACAATTAGAGTGACCGAGGTAGCCTAACGAACACGGTAGCCATGGTCACGAACTCATGGCCGACGTGTCACGAGTTCAAGCCCTAGTGCTTTTGAAGACACTCCGTTTTGAGGGGTTGATGCACATCAAATCTGCAGTGGCTCAAAATCTTCACATTACAATGGTTTGGACGTTAGGAGATTGGGGTGCCAGCTCAGGTTTTGTCATCGTCACTTGATTGTGGCTCACAATTATGAAGTCCGTCTAAAATAGCTCTCGCGTTGCTATATAGTGAGTGATACGTTAATAAACACTCACTCGAAACAACTAAGTACTGTATGTGGTCATAAATAGAGGAACTTGAGTATGAGGATAATTCAATCTAACAAAGCAAGTAATTGAGCTTGCCAACATCCAGTACTGTTGAAAAATTATTTTATTAAATAATTTCTTAAAGTTATTTTTAAACTTATAACAATTTCTTTTTATTGTATGAATTTCGGTGAACAAAATTTGTTCTTGGTCTGTAAAAAGAACTAAGCGAGTATTTTGTTGCTTTAAAGAGATACAATTCACAATTCAAAACTGTGTAAAAAAATAAACTTTGTTGTATGACGTAGTATTTTTTCACAAGAACTAGCAATATTTACTCACTAATTGGGAAAGATGTTTAACCAATCTGTTATTAATGGTTGTTTCAGAAACGACAAAGAGATCCATTATGTGTTAAACTTAAAATGTGGGCAGTGCGAACAGTTCCGAAAATTTTTTTAAATAAAATCTGCTATTAATTAATATAAATATAATGCGATAAACATATACATATATATATTTGCTGTCTTGATTGATCATATATTTTTTTCTAAGTTTATGACTAAGGTATAAGCTAATCCAAATTTGGAAGGTTTTATATTTTTTGAAATGGTCGATTTTAATACTTTCGATCATTTTAGAAATCTGAAATCTACATATATGTATCCTCGCTGAATTTTTAAAATTTACGTATAATTTATTCTCTGTTATTAAAATCATATTAGATTTTCTATAGCATGAATTATAAATTTCGATTCACTATTTTTCCATTTTTTTTAAAATCTTTACAATTTCTTTCACTCTTTTACTACTGATATTACTTGAATTATCCTTTCGCAAAAAATTTAAACATAATACAAAAATAAGTCAAGTTTCTTAAATATTTTTTCTTAATTCGATATTGTTTGCTCTTATTAAGTAAAGTCATTGGTACACGCAAATGTGTGAATCAGTCGATTTACTTGATTATGCATGCCAAAAAAACAAACGTCTCGAACGTAAATAAATAAATAAAACCACTGTTTATACGTCAGCGATTTGAAATATTCGCATTCTACTGAAAATTCTTGAAATTCCTAACAAATAGATTTATTTCTTGTCGTTATTTCACAATTTACACTTCCATCCTGGTATATTATTTGTCTGAAAATTTAGTTAACGTCATCGCTTATCACGAATTGGGTTTTAATTAGGGACATCTGTCTCTGCATTCCATTTGTTCCATTTATAGACAGCAATTGATAAATCGGTTTGTGTTTACCGTTGTCATAGCATTTAATTCTTATGGAAATATGTTAACTGCCATCCACGTCCGTCACATGAGCTGTCCTTGAAATAGACAGCATTCGCTTTAAAGTTGCCGCAAGCCTTCGAATGTTACAATGGGCAAAGTAGATTTATAGTAGACAGCTATAGCATTGTTGTGGAAATGAAATAACCGTACTTGTACTTTTGTCTGTGGTGGCGTATTTTTTTTTTCAAAAAAAGGGGAAGTTAAATGAAAAGTGAGAGTAACAATTAAATTTAAATTATTTTATTTTATAAAAAATAAATTAAATATGATATACATATATATATAATATATAAGTGATTTTTTCCCCTTGAAATAAATTGTATTAATTCTTGTCTGAATTTAAAATTTATCCCTTGCAAGCGGAGATTCGACATTTTGTTTGCATTTACGTTACTAATATATGTCGGCTCGGTGGCTGTGAGGTAGCGTGCCCGCCTCATCAGCCTAAGGTTGCGAGTTCGATCCCGGCTGGATCGATTCGGATTTTCTGGATGCGAAAATCGTAGGCACGCGTGTCATATGATTATGTGCATGTAAAAGATCCCTTGAGAATCGAATTTTTTCCCCGCTTGAGTAGAGGAAGAAAAAATATCTGTTCGGATTTGTAGAAATAAACGAAAAATATAAGTTTTCTAATAAATAGTTCCGCATTGTTTCAAATTTTTTCCGGAAAGTGGGTGTATTTTTTTGAAACATTATGTAGCAGATCCTATAAAAGGTTATGCAGTTTTATCAAAAAAAAGTTATATTTTGCACAGAGATTCGTTTTGGCTTAACGAACAGAAATTATTTCTCCTTTACTTCCGAATGGAAATGCTTTTTCTCTTGTGTTTAGATCCCGAAGAATTTGATATTTATGCATAGCACTGAGCCTCTTTCAAAAAGGTTTCTTGTGTTCATCCATATCTCATTATCAAGTCTCTTAATAGAATCTGTAATACTAAGCCTGAAAATAATGATGTAATCATGATTATATTGTTACCTGCGATTAAATATTTATTGATTAATAAAGTAATTTTTTTAAAAATTTATAAATTTTTAATTGTTGTCCCCATTTGTTTGAAAATAAAGATTTTTTTTTACAAAAAAAAAAAAAAAAAAAATTATTTATTGTGTTTAAGAAACATTATAAAAAGAATTTTTTTTCAAGAAATTCGTGCATCAGAACGAAGTAGGAAAAAGGGCAATTACTAAATAAGTTCAGGTGAAATGTTTTCTATAAAATTTATTAATTGCCAGTCAGTCAATCAACTGGAAATAAGAATTCAAGTAATTTAGTTTTTTTTAAAGCATTTTTTAAAAAATTTAATCATGTGTTCAATAGGCATTGAAAACATTGACTTAAAATTTCATTTCTCGAAGTTTAACCTTTGACGAAATATGACTCATATCCGTACTTTGTATTATATATGTTTACATATTTTAATATTAATTATATTCCTATATTTATTATATTCCTATATATTTCTTATATTATTTAAATTTGAAAGAAAATGTGTAAGCCTCCAAAATAAAATAGACAAAACGTATTATAAACTTTTTTAAAACATCAGATCTTTTTATTTTCAATTCATAAACAATGTCATTCGAAATTGTTGGTGTGAAAATTCCACGCTTTCTTTTTTTTATAGCATTATATTATCCTAACGGCACTGTTTATTAGCGCATTAACGCGTCCGTTCTTGCAACAGCCGGTTCGAATTGGCGCGATTGTGTTGGCGAGTGATTCGCAAAAAGCAACCCTTCTTACCTCTACGACAACAGAATTTCATCGGCCTTTAGAGAGCCGAGACTGAGTTTCATTAACTTCCCGGAAAGTGATGATAATAAAGATCATGTCTCTGTTACGGGGGCTTTTCGCATTCGAGATGCTAATTAAGTTTATAAGTGTTTATCTGTGTTCGCGTAATCCCCTATTTTTGTGATGGGAAGTTGTTCTCCGATTTATTTTCTGTGGTGGTAAGTAACCATGGCAACATTCAAAAAATGAACTCAGAAAAGTTCGTAAAAAGTGTTTATCAAACTTTTTTGAGTTTTGTTCCGAACATGTGTTAGTGATACAAGGGATTATTTGGAATTCAAATACCGACCTTCGCTCTTGTTTTTGAAGTTGACTGAAGAAAATTTATAGCCGAGACATTGGAATTCATTACTAGAATTGTGGGCATCAAACAGTAACGCGCAGAATTTTCGAACTTCAGTTTTTCATGTGAGTATAAGTGTACGTTTTTGTGTTCTTTAGTTTTGCAGTTGTTATGTTTTTTTAAAGAAAAAAAAACAGACCCATTTTGATTCGTTTTTCATTTTAAAAAATATTTTCTTCCTGTTATTCGCTTTTAAAATTCCTCAAGAGCGCGCAAATCAGAATTTGAAAACGAATTGTTTTGAATTATATATTTTAAAATCTTATTTTCCTTCTTACATTTTTTTTTTTCATTTCTATTACATTTAATTTTTGTTTGTTTTCAAGATTCTCTTCATATGTGAATTTAATGCATTATTTGCAGTTGTTCATTTTTCTGTAAATACTGGGAGAGAAAATTGCTGTAAAGAAAGTGACTTTTTCTATCAACTTTTTTGTATCGGAATTTTTTTTAATCAATTATCTCATCTTATTCAGTATATTTAAAAGTTATCGCATATTCTTCGGTCTGATAGTTAAGTTATCTCTAAGTGTTATTTATTTTAGACTTTTCTGTGGTTATGTTTAATTTTTTTCAAAAAGAAAAAAAGAAACCTATTATTTGTAACGAAGTTTTATTTATCTGTATATTTTGCATGCACTTATCTGTTAAAAAATTTTTTTTTATTATTTATTTAAAATTGTTGTATGAACTGTTATATTTAATTATGATGTATTTTCACATTTAATCTTTTTAAAAAGAGCAAAAACTTATTTTAATCGGTAGCAAATTAGAATGAGCTTTGTAACTAGTTACATAGCACACACTCTGGTTCGATGCAGAGTGAGGAAGTTAAAACTTATTATTTTATGTTTTATTTGTTGTTATTCTTCTGTCTCCTAGCCTCGGAAAAGTGAAGGCAACCTGCAATAATTTATTGTTTCTGTCGTCTGAAAATAATGTCAGCGCCTATCAAAAACTTTTTAATCATTAAATATTTTTTCCGTTTTTAATATGCTAATTAATGCATTAAATTAGTTCGAGGAGGAGTGGTTACTAATGCAGTGACAGGTGCTCTTTGCCTTTATAATTTTTCTTTCGCAATACACACTGTTGAATTTATAGACTGTTGAGTTTGTTGATGAGTTACGTGTCAAGGCAAGACGTTCAATACAAAAATATAAATCAGAAAAATTTATTTCAATGATTTAACTGAAACTGGGGACTTAGTTATTCATGAGTTGCACTGGGCTTTTGTTCATGAATGGTTTGATCATTATTTTTTCCCTTCCGTTTTATGAAATATTACTGGGTGGTTTCGCGAAAGCCATACTAGATGATATAATAATTGAAAAGAAGAAAAAATTAAGCTTTTTAAAATGATTTTTTTTTTATTATTTCGACTTTTTATTTTATACCTGAATTCGAAAAAAAGAGAAAAGCATGGATTTATATATTTACATCAGCACCATCCATACTTACTTTTATCAATGTAGAATCGATAGCAATTATTATATGCCGTAAAATGCTCGATACATAGAAATACATTCTTTTTTTTAAATGGAAGGAATCATGGTGAAAGTGAAGGAATTTTAATGTTATGGTTTACATTACAAATGTGAATATGTCAATCTTTTTCTGCAGTACTTTACGAAAGTTTGTATTATATAGATATTTTTTTAATTTAAATTAATTAAATTTCAACTTATAAATTTAATGTTGACAAAACTACAGTTACTTTAGTTAATTGTTTGCATTCATTCTATTTTCTCTTCAAATTGTCTCCATTTGTCTTTATTAAAAAAAATCATTAAATATAATTGTGTACATATAAACTTCTCTCAGAAAATAATTTTCTTTCTCTCTCTCTCTCTCTCCTCTCCCTATTATTTGGATTAATTTTATTTAGATTATCCTTTTTGGGTTATAGTTTTAAATTATTTTACGGAAAACATTCATATAAGGAAGAGCGCACACAAAGAAAATATTAGATTGATTCTCTTTAGAAGAAATTACTGTGAAATTACTGAAATTTTGAAAAGTTTGGTATATTTAAAATCTAAAACGCATGTGAAATTACTGAAGCATTTAATCGGATATTTTTAAGGAATTGAAAAAAAAAGATTAATTTTTTCTGGAAAATTAACTTTTTTAAGCTTTGGATTTCGGCGGGCATTATTTCATTTCTTCTGAAGTTAATTTATAAAATTTTGCTTGATTTAGTCAATAAAAAGTAAATTCGTAATATTAGGTTTTAAGTTTTTTGCTTCTGATTTTGAATCCTCTCTATCTGTATACATATCTTATAATCTTTATAGTTTTGAATCTATTATTTTTAATTTTAATCTCTTATCGATACACCGAAGAATATAAAACTGATTTATTTTGTAAATACTTTTCTATTAAAAAAATTTTTTTTTTCCTTTGTAATTGTTGCATATTCATCGTAGATAATAATGGAAACAGTTCGTAAGTTATTTATTGTTATAAAAAAAATCCCTGTTATTACTGGCAATGATAATGCAATTTTTACTATGGTAGATGTACCTACTATATTACTGTATGTCTTTAAAATAGTGGATTTTTTTGCTAAAATATTGAACTTGGGAAATAACTTTTTAAAAAGGTAATAAATCTGTAAGAATATTTTTAGTCCGCTTTGATTCTTTAAAAAAATCGCTGTTAATTATAGTGGAGAATATTTTAATTGAGGTTGTTAGAAGTTATAAAATTAATTTTTACACACAAGATTCTTTTTACATTTCTTGAGGAATGAAAAAGATATTCAGTTTTATAGAGAATTTTGTTACAGCTGATCTATTATATTTTGGAACAATTTATATTGTGAATTGTTAATGCTTCTTTTCAAAAACAACTGTTTCAAGAAATGAAATGATTTGTCTGTCTTAAAATATGGGAAAATGTAATGCTATATATTTTTTTTATTTAACCCTTCTTATCCGAATTTCGTTCTTGATAAAATTTAAATTATATCATGTGAAAGATATTTATTTTTCCAGAGTTCGAATCCTAATGCCACCACTCAAGACCCGGCGTGTAGAGGTGATGTTGCACGTTAAATTCATCGAAATTCATTCGCTCATTGGAGTGGCTTGAAAGAATGGAATGCCAGCTCTGATGTCATCATTGTCGTTTGACCATGGTTTAAAATTTGGACTCCGACGCCAATAGCCCTCATGTTTCATCAGAGAGTGCGATGTCAACAAACAATTTACTCATTGTAATGGGTTCTATTCAGATCTTCTTCTAATCCTCTTGGGGAAAATATTCTTCAACTGTGATTTTTAGTTTAAAAACCGCTTTCCGTAAAGATGACTTGATTTATGCAAATGTAACTTCTATTTAAGTACCAGGCGTAGGGTATACATGCTAATGGTCAAGTGTTGATCGTTAAGCTGATTTCCAATAGTTAGTAGATAGTGACTGGTGGCCGCACATCTTAAGATTAATATTTGATGGAGAAATCGCCAGGAAGAGATTAAGTAACCAGATTTGGAGCTGATCAAGAAGAATCATTCAAGGAGCGTTTTTCGATGAAGATAAGTAGTTAAGATAATTTAGTTACTTGATTTTGGGTTGAGATTTCTTATTGCCCCAAAGTTAAGTTATAAAAGTGCATTTCGTAAATTGTTAAAAGTTAAATAAAATTAGTTATTCTAAGATTTAAGTCTGCTTCTTCCTCGATCCCTCGCACACCCGCGACCTCCGGAGCGCGACATAGTCACTTGCAGAGATTTCGTGTTAAAATTTTTTTGTTCTTTTATTATGTTTAGTGAGCTTAAATTTTATGAATCGAATCAGCAGCTTCAGCATATAATTCTAAAACACTTCCGAATGAAGTTTGAATCTTTACCTGTGGTCTTATTCAAACTTTTACTGATTTCGCCTTACGTCTTTATTTCCGCAAGAAAGAATTAAGCAAACAAATTATTTGCTCTTGCTTGAATGATCCGAAGCAGAGAGCGAATGTGCACCTGTACAGATCAAGCTCTTTTATTTCTTTTCTTTTTTTCGGTAAAGGGCACATCTTTTGAGCACTTTTACCCTGCTGTGTTTGTACTCGTACACTGAAACGAAAGAACCTTAGCGCATCGGGGGTACATTGTATTTTTCCTTCTGGAACAACCCGCCGTTTGAGACCGAACGGTAGGGGGTTCTCCGGACATTGCAGTAGCGGGTCGCGGGTTGTTTCCGCCTCGGAAGCTCGATGGCGTTCGATAAAAGTCCAAAAATAAACTACTGTGAGGAAATTGATTCCAAAAGTCTCCTTTTTTCCCCCCTGTAATTGTAATTTTTCCCTCGTACCTGAGGGGAGGGGAGAAATTACTGATTACATAATGAGATGATGGCAATCTGTTTTTGACAGTTTATTTACCGGGTTTGTGGTGAATTTTAGAAGCGCGAGAAAGGTACTATATTGTTCTGAAGCTCAGTTCAACAAAACTTATCTGGAATTAAAATTCAACTTCTCCCCCCCCCCCATCTATTTGAGGGGAAGATTATTTTAAATTGCCTTTATATTCCAGTAATTGGATTTTGAGTTCCATCTCGCAGTACTTTTTGTAATTCCATCATTTTCTTCGGGTTCATTCTAAAACATAAATAACGGGAAGAGTAAAACACGATAATCCCGAGAGAAAATTTTTGATTAAAATTAATTGGAATACCGCGGCTTTAAGATCCAGGAAAGAAAAGAAGAATATTTGAATAGAAAGGAAATATTTTTATTTTCTGGTATGCGTTCCCCTTCCCCTTTTCTTAATTTCACAGTCTTTGATTCTTATTGTTATCGCAAATTGTGCGTGCAGTAAACATTGCCAAGCATAAAAATATAAATTGAATGATATCATTAATGAACTAATCCTATATCCAAAGTGAGAGTGCATGTTCTTACACGGAATCAAAAACGTAATTCAATTTATTGTATTTGAATTTTAATGATTTTTGTTTTAACATGCATATATTTTGACAACTTTAATTTGAATCTTAATACCATATTTCCTTTTTAGACGTTATTTTTTCCTTGGAAGTTTTCATTTGGAAATTTATTTTTGTATTTTATTTTTTAACAAAGCTAAATCCGTTCCATGCTAAATTTTCATTACTTTTACAGGTTTGTTAACTTAATTTTTTAATTGTATTGGTTATTTCTTTCCAAATAAATTTCAGCGATCCTTCATCAGTTACCTGATAAGTAATAATGTTCCATTTAGATTTCGTTATCATTCTGGCTATGCTCTTTTGTTTGAACTAATAGTGACTTATTTATCAATCCCAAGAGACACTTCTACCCAATTCTGTATTTTATTCATTAAACTCGGAAAGTAATAAGATGCCTTGCAACCTCGTAGGAAATATCCACGAGGTTGCAAGTTCATTCTGTGTGTGTGACCCTCCATGTAGAGCGGCTGATGTTCGTTAAATCTGTCGTCTTTGAAAGTCGTCACGTTGACGTAGTGTGGAAGATTACAAGGTCCTTTGCCAATTCTCGTGCTGCTTTGGAGTGTGACGTTGATAAACGCTCGGTCTGAATGTGTGTTTTTTAGAATATATAGAAGAAAAGCGATTCACTCACTCATCACAAGATTTCCGGAACTATTAAACGTACAGACTTGAATTTTGGAAAATATGTTTCTTATATTGATTAAAGATTTGTTGAGAACGCATTTATCGAAATAGACATTCAAAGGGGCATTATGAGCGGGGGGTTACAGGAACGTTCGAGTTTAAAAAAAGTCCCATTTTTGAACTTTTTGACTTACAGACTTGAAATTTGGCAAACATACTTTTTTGTTGAGTCGAGATCCGTCCATCCACTAAGAGAGAGAACGGGTTTTTGCAAAAATTCGACTCCAAAAGTGGGAGTTACGAGGGCGTGCAAAGGATAAGTATACTTCCTTTTTATAAAATCGTCTTTTCAAGTTACGAGGCCTATAAGAATGTTTTTGCATACTTTCGAAAGCTTAATGCTAGAGCTTAGATATCAATAATTTTAAAACAATATATAGTGATACAGAATCGTGAAATACCCAGCGAAACGGGCAGGAATATATTGTGAAAGCGTATTTGATTTAGTTTAATTTATGCGGTATACTAACAAGAAAAATAGTGTTTCATGCTCATGTGCTACGTGAAATAATAACTCGAAATACCTATTCTAATTAATAAAGTGTGAGTCACGCAAAAACAATTTTTCGAAAGAGGTATCTATTTAAGCTGTATTGCTAATATTTGGTGACAAATTCAACGCCAGTTCATAAAATAAGTTTATGATATCTTAGCTGAAAATTTCTGCTGAAAGAGAGAAAAATGTTAGTACAAGATTCGTTCAATGCACTTCTCAAGCTCGTGAGTTCTAGTTGGCCACCGATGTTATGGTCTCCACCCTGACATTTCAAAGAGAGATATGCAGTAGTCCATAAACGTCTAATCACTATGAACAATAAAGGCAAAACTGCTGCGATGGTGTCAATGACACAATATTTTGACAATGATAGTTCATGTTTTCAAGAACGATGAATCTCGCTTCACTTACTTAATTCGTTTTGAATGTTTCAATTTTGCGGTTGCTCTCAAAACGCTTGCTTCCGGAGTGCCCATTGTCAAACAAGGAATTACAATACTATTTTGTTTTGACTAGTAGGATCTGGAACTACATTGTATATTCGTCATATATGGACGTTTAAAATATGCTTATGTATCAATGGTCTTTAGCATGAGGGCGGTACCTAAAAGCTGCCTTTTAGTGTTAAATCACGTGTGCTTAGAATTATTGTTGATTAAAGTTAAATCTCGAAGATAGATCCACTTGTCGTGAGATTGGATTTAAGATTGTAAGATAAATTCCATTGATGAAAAGTGTTTCTATGTGGGCTCAACAATAACATCTTATAAACAATACCTTTTTTTTTCTTTGGGATCTTAAAGGGTTTGTACATCTTTTAAATTGAGTCGTCTGATATTGTTATTGTTTGTTAATCAAAACTATCCTAAACAAAATCGCTCTTCATTTTTTTTTTTTATTGGAAAACATTGTATGGTAAGGAAATCTTTCCTAAAATATTGTGAAATTGTACATTATAAAACACATTTAGTACATGTCATCAGTACTTCAATTTAATATTTCACTCATTACAGTTGTAAAGAGTCCATTCGTGTTCTTCTTACTAACGGTCCTCTTGGGGGAAAACAGGTCTTTAAAATGTATTCTATTGAAAGCCTTCCTCCGAAGAAGATGTGATTATGCAAATTATAAGACTTGTAATAAAGATTAAACTTTCGAGTTAAGAAAGAGACTGCTAACGGATAGCAATGATTGATTAGCGTGAAGCTAGGCAAGAGAACTTCGTTACTTATTTAATTAATATTAAGATTGACGATTTGGTTAATTAATCGTTAACTTTGGATTATAATGAATTGAATTAGAAGGCGTATTGCTTCGACGTAAGTGATCCAATTTACTGTTAATTATCCTAATATCTCAGATATCCCGCGATTGCTTCAAGTTTTAAGTAATTGGTGCATTTCTTAGTTGGAGTTGTTGAATTTCTGTCGTGATTGAAAATTGTTAATAAATAGAATTTGTATTGACTATGGCTAATCTTCCTTCCGACCCTCTTACACTAAGAGATGACACAGGCAATCCCTTACACAGTGATGATAAAAAAAAATTTAAAAATACTCATACATGTACTTATGAAAAAAGAAAATTTGTTTGAAGTTAACCATTGGATAGAATTATGCGACTGAATTGTAAAATAACCATAAAGATTTTGTCTGTTCAATATATATATCTTTCTGTTAATCAAACTATTTTTCTTTTGATTTTAAGGCTATAAGACACTTTACGTTGTTTCAGTTTATGTTGTCTTTTGCGTAACCTAACTTGTAATTCATCATTAATGGTGGAATAGAATCAGTAGAGTAGTGAAAGTTACTTTATGTAAATACTTTTCCAGTAACGTTTCTTAGTTTTCATGGGGAAAGATCATAGGAAACAAACCTTTCTTTGCAATTTCGGGCAATCCGTATGTCCATTGATCAAACACCGTATTTTCTCGAAAAAAGGATGCGGACCTATATATATACATATATTAATTTTTTTGTAAGAGGCATTAGAGTACATTTTCAGAAGATGTCTTGTCTTTCTTACATAATGATTTACATTAATATATCCTGATTTCTTGTGTTTTTCTATTTCCTTAAAGACCATTGTCTGTAATCTCTCATGACATTGAATGAGCACTTCCTATCCGTATCGTCGGCTCATAGTGCATGGGCGACTCATTTGTCCGTTATTTTATCCCTAGAAATTTTCGCCCAAATTTTGCAGTTTTAGGTTTCATAATGTTTCCACGTTAATTTATCTCCATTCTACTTTTAATGTAGTCATTTATTTCCATGCCCAAAGTGTCCTTGAATCACTTATTTATCGCATTGTCAAGAGTTCGGGAGATATGCTGTCCTTTGTGAAATTTTCTAGCTGACGACGTTTGCTAATCATCAAATGTACATTTGTATTGCATCTGTTGTTCGATTGGTTAGTCGATAATGTTTCGCTTCCATTTGGCTAACGATCCTGACTAGGATTTATACTGTAGATATCCTGACATAGTTTTCGGTCCGATCATATGGAATAACATGGTATTAGAATCTAGGCTAAAATATTCCGCAACTGAATATTTCGTCTGCAGGCAGTTGTTTATTGCATTTGATCGGGGCAATATATTTAGTTTATTAAAAAGTCGAAAGTGTGTGTTTTGATTACATTTACCAAGTCATATGCTGAATTCGATTGAAAATTAATTCTTTTTTTCTGAAATAGTGATGAAAACCATTTCGGTTTTCCCTTTTTTTAGAGGGGAAGGGAAAGATTGATAAAACTTTTCGTTTATTTTCCATTTCGCTACGTGGCCGAGGTAGCCTATTAGGCATGATCACGGACTCCTGACTCCTGGCCGGGATGTAATGAGTTTGAGCCTTAGTGTCTCTGAAGATCCGTCGTGTAGAGGATCTGGTGCGCATTAAATCTGTCGATGCTCAAAGTCCTCCTGTTGCGTGGTGTGTAATTTCAAAGAGAAGAGTGCCTGCTCTCAGGTGTCGTTGTCGTCGTCACTCGACTATGATTCAATGAAATGTATTTAAAATAATTATTTTTGAAGTGGAAACTTCTTTAGCGTTGTTGGGCAATTTTTGGTAGGGGAAAATCTTATGGGTTCGCGTCACCGACATGCTATGTCCGGCGCACGCGCAGTGTGCTGTTCGCCTTAAGACACTTTTTGAATGGGTGAAATCTTGTGCGTTCGCGTCACCGAGATGCTTATAGCAGTATATCTGTAGCTATACAGCTGACGTATAGTGCTGTGTATATCTTATAAGTGAAATTCAATAGATTTATTGAAAAGTTCAATGTGTATATACTGTGCATTGCTTGTTGCGATTCCGAGAATGGGAAATACATATTAATGTGTGGTTGCCGTTTATATTTCGCCTGGAAAATCTATGAAACAGTTACAACAATTTTTATTCGAAAGTTTGATGATTTACACAAAAGAAGGTTCTGAAATACTCGAAAAAAGATTTGGCGAAAAATATCATAATGTACCGATGATTTTAAGCGGAGACTTCAATATTAACTTTGCAGATGATAAAAATCCACCACTAATTGAATTTCTAAATGAAACACTTAATTTAAATATGTCCAATGATCGAAAACTCAGTACTACAAAATATAAAACGACGATCGATGCGGTTTTTACGCGATACTTAGATAAATTTGAATCAAACATTTTCCTTTCTTACTTTAGTTACCATAAGCCTATTGTATTTTTTTTAGAAAAAAATGAAATAATTGAAATAAAGTCTAAGTATTGTTGAAATTAATGATGACAATGATGCAAACATTTAAAATAATGTTAAAAATCAAACACATAGAAATTTAACTAAATGCAAATACTATCCATAAATAATATGATTGTATATTAATTGTTATTTCAATTGAATTGTATTTATATTTTGTCATGATCCCTTACAGCCCGTAACATATTTGAATAATAAAAAACCATATAAACATGCATTTAGTTGTTGCTCGGAGTGTCAATAAATGTGAAAACCAGATTGATGTTGATAATTTTAATTCAAACATTATGAAATTTCAAATTTCTATTCTAAAAGTTCTAAGTTTTCACTTCTTTCGGCAGTCTCCATAACTGCCAATTTTTTTAAAAGGCGGGTGAATTTTTCTGAGCAATACTATTAATAAATAATACATGAATGTAATAATTGAGTGAAAGCAAAAAGTTTGATTGCCAGTCTCTTTGAAAATCTGTTTCATATTTTAGTAACAATATTCACGATCTTTTTTTTTTTTTTTTTTTAAAGAATGGATGATAAAGCAAATAGAAAGAGTTGAAACTTTTTACTGCTTTGGGTTTCTAGATTTCGCACCTCTCAACGTGTCCCTTCGTATTTCTTGCTCATTCGTTCATGTGAAAAATATCACATTGTTTTTAAATGCTTTATTAAATTAATCAAAATTATAAGAGGGGTTTTGTTTAAAAACTTATAAAAATAATTGAATCACCTTGTTTTAATGTATCAAAACAAAAGTAATGCACTAAAAAAATTCTGAAGTAAGTGTAGTTTATTGAACAATAACACAACATTTTTTTTTTCAATGTTCTATTTATCAGACATAATTTCATTAACTTTCAGAATACTAATCAAGCTTAGAATGATTTTTTTTTTCAAGTAAGATGCTAATAAAACAAGAATCATTGTTTCTTCAAACTTATGATTCTTTTTTAATGTATGATCTACTGATCACTGTTTCTTCTTTGAAATAGATTGTGCATTTTTCCTGTTATGTGTATGTAGCGCCCACAGTAGCAGAGTGGTTATGGTCACGAACTCGTGGCTTGTTTTGTTTCGGTCATGTTTTCGGGTCCTGATACCACTAGAAACATCGTCTCTTCTTCGCATTAAATCTGTCGAATCTCAAAGCATTCACGTGGGCGTTATGTGAAAGTTTGAAGAATAGGATGTAATGTGTCAGCCTCCTCACTTGACCGGGATCCGTTACTAATAGTCTTTGTGTTGCTTCTTAATGCTGCGCAAAAAAAAAAAAGCAGTCAGATAATAGTTAATTACATAAATGTAAATATTGTGCAAATTAAGGTAATATGTCCTTTTTATTGAAAAATATGGAAGATTTGTTTCGAAATTTTCAAAATCTTTTAAAGTATTTCTTTTTTAGTCCTTGGAATGTCAAGAAATGTAAAATATGCGAATAACATATATCCAATACAATATTTACTTATAGCAATTCTTATTCCAAAAATCTTTAGAAGAACTTTTTGTTTCATTGGTGTAAATATTAAGAAACTACTGACAAGAATTTGATTTTATTTTCTTTAAACAAACTAAGAAAAATATACTAAAACATAACCCTGCTATTTTTTGTAAAAATATATTTCAAAAATCGCGCATACTTACGTTATTCTGAAAATTTCTGTTTTTCTCATAATCAATGTATATTTATTCAGATAACTTTTTGTTACTTTATTATTCTGCTGTATTTGCTCAGGGTTGCGCTAATCATTTGTATTGCATTATCGTATTTATAAAAGATTTTTTTTGTGTATGATTAGACAGCTATCTAATGTTGCTTAATGGTATTTTTCTTTTTATATATGTATTTTTCCTTGTTTGTGTTTCAGGCAAATATTTATATTAACTCTGTTTTTCAAATTTAGAAGTGAAATAAAGATATCTTTTTTTAATACCTTGTACGTTACTAAAAATTCTGTATCAGTTTCTTCAATTTTTAATTTTTTTAATATGGATTTTTATTCCGGTGTTGTTATTATTATACAAAATCGTTAATAATTATGCACAAAAATTTATTCTTTTAGGAATGTTATTCAATTTTTTATCGTATTTCGTCAAAAAAAAATCTTTAAATATCCCTTGTCTTCCACCCTCTACGGATTTTTTAGGGAACAGCCCCCTTCAGAAAATCCTGTTAGAAGACATTTTTCCTCACCATTCGATTAATCCTCTAGGAATCTTTTCTTCGAAATTGATCCTGGATAGATGCAAGTCGCCCATAGAATAGCTCTGGTGGAACATGAATCAAAAATCCAATCAAATAGAATTTCAGTACAAAAATATTGAAATAGCCATAATTTCAATATAATTAATAACTAAAAATTTATAATGTGTGTGTGTAATTCAAGTGAAGTTTCTATGTAATTTATCATACTTTAATTGTACATTTTTCTTGAAAAGTCTTTCTTTAAACCAGAGATGCCCACAACGGGGGCCAACTAAACACCGTGGGGTGTATGGAAACTTAAAGAGGGTCTGTGGTATTCTAAGGGTCGATGAAAGTATTTCCTCTTTTAAATTATTATTTTATTCTTAATTTTTATTTGGTTGAGGTAGGATTTAGTCATGTTAACAAAAGCTAGAAATCCAGTGAATGTTACAAAATGTGGTGATTTACGCGTTTATTATTTACTAATTTTATTCTTATTATAAAAGTTATAGAAAAACATCTATTTAAATATGTAAACATGCTATAATTACATATAAATCAGTAAAATGGAAGAATTGTTTAAGAAAACATCTTTTTTTTTCTTGCTTTGTTAATCATATGTTAAGCAATTTCAGACAAAATATTTTTAAAAGATTATATCAATACATCAAGCATAACTATCAGATTAATGGAAATTGAACTATTATGTAATTAGAATTTTTGTTTTTCTAATTTTCTGTTTATATTCGTTTTTAAATTGTTTTATTCTTTTGTACAATTATTATTGCTGTACGTTGTATATTACAAAGGAACATGCAAGAAAAAAATTATTCTTTTAAAAGGAGGTAACGTCGAAAAAAGTTTGGAACCTCTGCTTCAAACATTTGGCAATTTAAATATTGAATTTTCTTCAAATATTTTATACAATTTTTTGTTCTCGAATAAGTTTTAAACCACTTTTAACGTTAATTCAAATAGTACATAAGAAAGTTTGTTCCACTAACATGCTTTCTGTTATCTTCGTTATCTTAGTGATAAGGACTAGAAAAGTTCACATTTTTCTATAAAAAACCGACTAAGCCCGGTTTTTTACCACTTCAAAAATATTCAAGCACTTGGCTTTCCATTACAATGCATGTCATTATTTTTACTGTACAAAAGTGACATCATACTGCATACGCGGAAATTTTTCAGTGGTTGCAAAACACTTCGCATAAATTAGATTTTCAAGTTGCTGTGTAGTAGTTGATCCCTTACGTAACCGCCACTGCAAGCATATTTACCTGAGCTCAATGATACATTCTCCAGAGTATGTATTCGTCGGTTTTTTTCCCCATTTCAAACACAACGCTTTTTATCTCAGCTCATCAAAACGACTGACATCAGACGGTTTGGAGTCACAACCGTTATCTCCCCCTCTTTCTACGTCTCTATGGTGAAATCAGAGTCCAATTTTCGAACGCCTCCCCCTTCCTTTTTTTTTTTTACATCTGTTCTTTCGTTCTTACTTACCTCAGCACTTTAATCTCAATCAGGGGGGAGGAGGGCAAGGGGAGATGGTTCTTCCACTCAGGTGGAATTGGAAAGTTAAGTTATCCGGTACATTGAGTCTGCAATGAATTCAACATAAGGCATGATGTTTCTGTTGGTGTTTTCTCTCATCTTTGTATAAATGAGATTTTATTTTTTGTCAGTTTCGAATATATATATTTTAGGATTGGGGGGGGGGGGGTGTTTTGGAGTACGTCGAGTAACTTTGCGAAGGTATAATGCTGCTTTTGATGTTCTTTATGGTGTGTTTTGAAATCAAACTCCTGAATTTATAAATTTTGCCATCTTTTTCGCCAATTTTCGTTGTTCTCGCCAACTGAATTATGTAAATTGAAAAGTAAAAACTTTTCATTTTCTTCCCCTTGAATATGTGTAATTCCATTGAAAGAAGGCATTCTCTGAATTGTGAAACTAAACATGTAAGTATTTATAATTGTAGTTTTACGTAATGTTATGTTGTTACTTAAAGAGATATAATGGCCGTTATCCTTAAAATACTGCACGCTCTTTTTTTCCCCTCTATTCGACTGCAATAAGTTTTATTATGTAGTATTAGTACTGCACTTCGGTTATATTAGTTCCACAATATGAAAATCAATTTTAATCAATTTTAGTAGCATTGTTCAACTAACATTCAATTGCCTTCACAATTCATGTGTAAAAAAATTTAAAAACGAGCTCGTTTTAATACGTCTGTTATAATTCTGTTTAATGTATATATTTTTATAAGTTGTGATTATGAATAACGAATTATACTTTCTCTCCAATTTCCTTTCGAATTATTTTCATCATTTAAATATTTAAATGTGTGTTCGGGATATTGCAGAAGTAGAGATCTATTTTAAAACGTAATTGTGCATGCGTACCAACTTTTCATTCAAAACACTTGGATTTCTTTTTGACACTCCCTGCCCCTACCTCTCTGTGTCTCTTTCTTTTTATTATTATTAAATGGGCTTTATATTTCACATTTAACACATAAAACAACATTAGAAAATTTTCGAATTCATTCGTTTGAAAGATTAATATTTAGCTGAAAACTGTTTTACTTTAATAAAAACTGTTTACCTGAGTGTGATTCAACGCTCAGAAAAATTGGATAAAGGCTTTTATTAAAAATTTGCTATATATATTCTGTTATGTGTTTTACTTATCGTTTGAAGTTCAGTGGGGGTGGTTAATTTAATTTTCCTAAGGAGTCGGTGGAGGTTCAGATAACAGTTGTTTTGCTATCCAAAGTTAGTCCTAATAATATTTTTTATCTTGAAAATGTGTTCAATATGTGTTAAATCGGAATCGTTAGAAAGTTTACCAATACAATTTCAATTATTACTTAAACACGTTTTAAAATGCAAAATGTATTCTCTTCTTTTAGGTAAAATGTTTGCTTTTTGTGAACAAAGAGATATCAGTGTTGAAAATTTTATCTTTGTAATTATATAAAGCCGAAAACGAGATCTAGAGAAGTTTGACAATTCAGGATTAATTTAGATGTATCCAATTATATTCCGAGGTGTCGTAAATTTTTTCAAATTTTTATTTTTTGGTGTGCGTTGGTAGCAATGCCATCATGCTTCTTTACTTGAGAGGCTTTGAATTGATTTCTCGATTCTGCGAAAAACTGTTAGGGCTATTAGATTTAAAACTACTCTAGAACTTTAAATTCTCTTATATATATAACCTTTGTGGCCGAGGTAGCCTAGTGGCTGAATAGCATTACGTCAATAATCACTCGATCACTTTCTGTATATAAAACCAATAATTAAAATTGATTTTGAAACTTTTCTTTTTCTTGAAGTTTGTTAAATCTCCATAATCATTCATTTTAATACCCGCCTAACGTTTCTTAACGAAGCTTTTATTTCAAATCTTATTTTTAATTGGCTTATTAACTATTTTAATACTGGTAAGTTCAATTGTAGTGTTATTAATAGTATCTAATAAAAATAATCTTATTTAAGAAAAAGAGTGAGGAAGAAGTAAGCAATTTAAAGCGATCCGCAAATGTCAATTTTTTAAATGACTTTTTTACCCAAATCTATCCTTACCTTTTTATTGAAGAGGGACTCGTTTTGTCAATTGTAAGGATGAAGTTAAAATTATTTTAAAACTGTTGTAATTAGGTGTATTACCGTGCTACTTTTTATTTACTTCACCAATTAGTCTAATTTATTAGTTTTACGTATTTAGTTAGTTATTCTTAAAGTTTAATTTATTTAACATGTGTTTTCGTGTATATGTTACCTTATTATTACTAAATTTTATTTTTTGAAATCCCTTAAATAACGGTCGTAAAACAAAAAGTGAAGTCTGTAGACATTATTGATTGAAAGCCAATACATTTCATCGAACTTCTGTCTTTTTAATAGCAGGCATGCTTCGGTAACCTATATTCTTTCACCTGAACTAATTCTTTTGAGACAGTCTAGTTTAATATTTTTAATATAAAGGATTTACTTGAATGAACTTGTTTTATAATTTTTGATGGTGAACAGAAAATTATAAGTTATCCATCGTCTTTTTTCAATCCTCATTCATTCAATTATAATTCACCTAAAACTTATACTATCTCTTTTCTTCCAGTGAACCCTTTAAGGCTGTCTTCGGCCAAATTCGGAATATTTTTTCATATATAAAAGTACTCAAACATTAATACTATATTCTGGCTTCACTATCCTGTAGAGAATCACTTATTTTATCATACTACTCATTTTTACCCAAGTTAACACATTTTTTTTTTTTCTTTTATAAAATGTGTTTCGCATTTTTTCTCCTATTCCATAATGCTAAAAGAGCTCCCTTTTCATGTTAAAAGGAAAAATGGATTATTTATGAAATATTTTGAAATTTTAAAAACACTATATTATAAACAAATGTTTTTATAAAAATTGAGGTATTTTTTCTGTCCGAAAATGTGTTCCGCGTTAAATCCACACTGTCGTATATGTGGCGAAAACAGCCCCAAATACTAGATTTAGCATCAGTGTTTAGGTATATTTGTTAAATTTTATCCCTAAATTGTATTTTGTAACAAATTATATGCATCGAGATTTGTATATTATCAAAAATGTTGAGCTACTTAATGAGGGAAAATTTATTACCTACATCTCTTTTTTTCATACTGTGCCGTGACTCTAAGGTTGAAGGTGAAGTTTGGGCCTCCGAATGAACAGACATTGTTATGAAAATAGTTAATCTATTTGTTTATCAATTTACTATCAAGCAAAATTTTAAACCGAGGGAGTAGTCAAATTAATTGGCTACCCTAAATTTCGAAGACCAATAACTAAGCCCTTAACTGAGTGTGATCCGATGAAACGGCACTCGTCTGGTCTCGCCCGGGTTAACTGGATACTCCGGCCCTAAACTTCCTATAATCACTTCGAAATATCGCTATAATAGCAGCCTAACAACTAACTCTAACATTCACTTTGCGATTCATTGAATGAGGAAAGTAGAGTATGAATCTTTATATTAAAGGAATTAGAATTATTTTTGATTTCCACTGAAGTATTTGTGTGTAAATAAACGTGCTGAACATACTACTTATTTTTTTATATTAAATGGAAAATATTTTGCTCAAACTAAATGTATATTTTATTAATTTTGTACCGATTTTCAGTATATCTGGTTGATTAAATATAAAAATAATATTTTTTTTTTATCAAACATATTTTTTTTAATTACTGACAACACATTTACTTACAAGTGCTTATTTAGTTCAACTTTGAAATGCGACTGAATAATACCTTTTTATTCTTAACTAGCTTTTACCCGCGGCTCCGCTCGCGTTGATGTCTTTAAATAAAAGTCAAAGTCGTAATCATTATCATTAGAAAGTAAATAATACAATATGGTAATTTTTTTTATTGCTTGACTGGAACCAATACAATTTAAAAATTCTAAAATTGAGCTTAGTTTTAAAAAATTGAAAAAGTAATTTATTATAATAATTAAAAACAAAAATTCACAATAACTTAAACTATTAATATTTTTAAAAATCGAAAGTATCTACTAATTCCTATATAATTCCTACTACTATATATAATTCCTCTTTAAAAGAGCTCAAAACAGAATATTATTCTAAGATGCTACTGTATACCACATTATATGTTCTTCCTTCAGTTGCTAATGTGTGAAGATTTGGGCATTGGACACAGCGATCAGGCTACATATAGTTGGCCATGGGAAAATCATTGCTTTTCCAAATGCACCCCTGCTACCTGAAATGTTAGCTTTGTTAATAGCAACAGTAAAACTGGAAATTGAACTCGTTTTGAATTGAAACGGTAGGTCAGTGGGGATACTTGGAATTCGAGGTATGATAACACTATCCCTTTTCATGACATATGTTCAAATATTGGCACCAAGTATATTCTGCATCAGTTTTGTGATCCAAAGCCTCGTTCCTTTACATAGTCGAGTAGCATCGAGATTCTGCATAACTTGTACATTTAGTTTTAATTGAAGTTTATGTGAGGGTACAACCGAAAGTTCAAGTGAATTTAAGAACTCCGTAGGATATTCGTTTTCAGACTGAATTTTTCAACTTTTCCCCATAAGCTTGAATTCACCAGCCAATATTGTGCTGTGCGACCTTGTCAGTAAAATCGCGGCTGTACCAGAAGAAGCCATAGCAACTGCTATCTTCTGGGTTTTTCTGATGGTCATTAGTAATAAGTTTAGCAAAAATGTTTTTCCTGTTCCTCCAGGGGCTTCGAGAAAAAAGTGTGCACCACTGATGGATTCTACTTGCGTAACACTTGTTGAAAAACGTGACTTTGTTCTGGAGTTAATTGAGAGCTAAATTCTGTTTCTGTAA
>BMAO01000756.1:0-79980 GCA_019973975.1 Trichonephila clavata | reverse complement strand
GATTTTAATCTATACAAATAAATAAAATTGAAGTGTCTGTTTGTAATTTCAAATTAGCAGCTTTTTACTTAATGCACTAAAAGTATATACGGTACTCATAACAAAAAACCAATTTTTAAAATTTCTGTCTGTCTATCTGTCTGTCTGTTTGTTCCGGCTAATCTCGGAAACGGCTGGTGCGATTTTAAAAATTCTTTCACTAATGGAAAGCTACATTAACGGGAGTAACATAGGCTATATTTATTCCCGTATTCTTACGGGAACGGAAACTATACGGGTGAACGTGAAACTGAATGCCAAGATGAACGCCAAATTGAACGCCAAGCTGAGCTAATGAAGTCGTTGTTTTGGTTACTGGCGACCGATGCTCTTCATGAGACATAATAGTGTTACGCGCACATGATAATACGCTGACACGTGCCATATATTTTTTTTTTATGATAGTTATCTCACTGTTCAGTTAAGTAGAGCATCGGCTGTTTCGTATGCACTTTTAAAAATAATAAATCAAGGCTTCATAAGCAAAAAGCAATGCAAGAAACAAAAAATTGATAAGTTTTACGGTTAGTTTTAATCCTTTCTTTTTTTTCACATTTAAACAATAGTTATTATTTGCTTAATATTTATATTGTAATCGAAGAATAATATTTTCAAGGTATCTTTCATTTTTCTACCTCTCTGTTTTTCTTAATTCAAATTGTTCTTAATTTCTTAATTGTGAGTTTCTTTAATGTGGCGTTGCGGGGCTCAAGTGGCGTTATAGATAATTATCCCCATTTTTAAACTATTAGACGTACAGTCTTGAAATTTGATAAGCAGATTCCTTTCGTAAAGTAGAGAACCGCTACAAAATGGGTTTCGCGAATATGAACTACCAAGTTTAATTTCGGGAGATTAAGAGGCGTAATGATAAATATTTCCATTTTAAACTATTTGATCATCCTGCTTGAAAATTGGTAGGCATGTTCCTTTCATGGAATAGAGTTCCTCTAACAAATAGTAAAACGAAAATTGACCCCCAAGGAGAGTTGCGAGGGGTCAAGAGGAGTTACAGAAAAAAAATCCTGTTTTTAATTGTTAGACCCATATACTTGAAATTTGTTAAGCATGTTTCTTTTGTTGAATAGGGATCCACTAAGAATGTATTTTAAGCAAATCAAGTTCTGGGGGGGTGCAGGGGGTTACTGGGACGTATTGATGAAAAAAATTACTTTTTTCGAGCTACAAGGACTATAATAATGAAATTTGGTTTGCATTTTTCTTTTGTTGAGTTGAAATCCGCTAAGAGCGGTTATTTTGGAAAACGGCTCTCAACGGGATTACGGGGATATTGACAGTAAAACTTTTTTTTTTCTGTTCGATTTAGACTTGAAATTTGGCTTGCATGTTCAATTTACGGAGTAGAAATCCACCGAAAATTGGTTTTGCGGGAATCCACTTGGTTTTGGGGTTACGAAAGAGCAAACATCATTCTATGCTTCAATTTTAGAGATTTTTAGAAAACACAAATTAGATGAGTTCTGCCCCTTTTTTTTATCAACAGGTGACAGTTACAAGTATATTTTTCAATACAATCGAATTCTTAATGCAGGACTTAGATATCAATAATTTATACATATATATAAGCAGTAAAAATTTATAAAACATCATGAAATTCCCAGCGAAGCGGGCGGGTAATAGCTAGTATCTGCTATAAATTTGTAGATGCTCAAAGTCCATTGTTTTGTGTGATTTGGAACGATGGAGATGGGTTGCCAACTAAGTATATTCCTCGTCACTTCACCTAATTCAAAAGGATGTGACCCGAAGTCCTACACAGTTTTACCAATACCATAATAAAATCTCACTCACTTCCACAATTTTGAAGTTTCGTCGTTGTAAGTAAAACAATAAATATTTACTTTTAGAGGTAAACATGTACTTTGAGTTCCTTGGGGATTTTTAAGAAAATTATTTTAATAAGTTCCTTATATTCACCCTAATTTGTTGCAATATGTTAATTGATTTTAGTTTTGGGTAAGGAATGCAAGTTTATATATATACATCTCTCAAATAATATTTGAAATTCTCAGAAGATTTGCTGCAATACCTTTGGCGGAATATGTATATATAGCTCTATTTAATCGAACCTATACTACAGATATATAGGTATAAATGAATAGGATCATATTTTAAATTGAAAGAGGCTGTGGAATGTAAATAGTTAAATTCACTCTATTACTTTTTCTTCTGTTATTTTATCCTAACCTGTCAAACCTCCATTAAATCGTGATACCGTACAAGCAATAATGTTATTTTCATCATTTATGTATTGACTGTTTTTCAAAATTTGCAGAGTTGTAGAATTTCACGGAATTGTCTAAGTGATGTGCTTTTTAAGTTTTTGCGAAAACTACAATCGATAGCTTATAATTGCTCTTGAAAACACCAAATATTTATTGCCCTTCAGATATTTTGAATAGAAATTTGAGTAGTATATGTGTCCAGCAATTATCTGTTATAAGAAATATAATTTTTATCGCATTAATTTAATAAATTTAAGCCAGCGTTTCTCGAACTGTGGAGTGGTCACGTTAGGCAAGTGGTCTAGGCATCGGATCATGGCTAGCGTGTCATGAGATGGATCCCAGTACCACTGAAGACCCACCGTGTAGGGGTGCAATGCCCGTCAAATCTGTAGAGAGCTCAAACGTCCTACCGTTGGTGGGTGTGGTGTTTAGGAGAGGGAGGGCCAGCTCAAGTGTTGTCCTCGTCACTTGACCATGGCTCTAAATTACGCGGACCGTCACCAAAAGCCCTCGTGTAGCTGAACAGTGCGATGTTAATATTTACTCATTCATTCACGCACTCAAACTGTGCAGGACGCCCAATTATGGGCGTGTGATATACCAGTAAAAGAGCACGAGCTTTTAAAAAATTTTAAAGGAATTTTAAATTTATTTATTCGGAACTAAGTTTCAATTTTTTTAAATTCATTTTCTGACTTAGTTACAGGTGATTAACGATATAAATTTATAAAAAAAAATAGTTCAATGAATTTCAAAATAATAAAAAAATTGTTTCCAATGATTTTCAGATATTTAGAATTGAAGCAATCAATTAGGAATATTCGAAGAAAATCTCTGCTGCTTGGAACCACCATCTACAGGGTCAAAAACTATTCACCAAGTCTTTGGGCCTTTACACATTCAGTTGTAAGCAATTTCATGTAAAATGACTCCTGAACGTTCCGGAGAAGAACCGAAGTATGATTGTGATACATGTCACAGAACTTTTCAATTCCAGAGGCACTACTTAAAACACATGCAAGTGCATAAAGAAACCCCTTTTGACAAAAATTCCGAATATGTGGCAGCCTGCAATTCCAATATTCAGTGCCTCGACCATCTCAGAACTCATGAGCAAGAATCAACTTTAAAGTGTATGTATTGCAGTGAATCTTTAAGCTCACCCGATACTCGTAGGGTACATGAAAATAATCACACAAGAGGAAATCCTTTCATTTGCGAAGTGTGCCACAAGAAATATGAGACCAAAGGGTCACTACAACGACATCTACTCTTACATGGATCTGAAAGACTTATCAATTCTGGAGAGTATAGTCGAGGATTCCCACATAAAGATAAAACAGAAAAACCTTTTCATCACCACAAAGGGGAAAAACAATTCAAGTGCCATATATGTGGGGAATTCTTTAACTACAAACGTGATCTTAAAGAACATCAAGAGACACACAATAATGAGAAACTGCATTCCTGCCCAGTTTGTGATAAAAAATTTAATACTAAAAAATATATGAAAAAACATTTACATTTACATACTAGAAAAAATAATAAATGTGATATATGTAAAAAAGTGTTTTCACGACCATCCCTTTTGACAATGCATTACCGGTGTCATACGGGGGAAAAACCGTTCAAATGTGAAATATGCGGCCGGATGTTTGCACATAAATCAAGCCTTAAAACACATAAGGAACTTCATTCGGAAGAACTCCATGCTTGTGATATTTGCGGAAAAACATTTTCACAAAAATCAAATCTTAGGAAGCATATGAATATTCATCCAGGAGGGAAGCGTCATAGTTGTGAAATTTGCGGAAAAACTTTTTCAGACAGATCAAATCTTAGGAAGCATATGAATATTCATTCAGGAGAGAAGCGTCATCGTTGTGAAATTTGCGGAAAAACATTTTCAGTAAGATCAAATCTAAATACGCATAAGAAACTTCATTCGGGAGACAAGCCTCATGTTTGTGTATTTTGCGGAAAAAAGTTTTCTCGAAAAGCACATTTGCAAAATCATCTTTTTATTCATATGGGAGAAAAACCCTAAAGTGTGACATGTACGGATTAAGTTTCAATGATCGCTGAAATATGAACCGTCATTTTCGAACTAAACACAAATGATTTCATTAAAATAAATCTGTTGAAGCAAACGTCTTTTTCACTTCAAAAAATATCATGGACAGATCGATATTAAAAACTCCAGAGATATTTTTCTAAAACCAGAAACCTGTGTGAGGATCAATTATTTTTGAATTATCAAATGTGTTTTCAATCGTTGTTCTATAATACGATTATAGTTTGCACTTTATTACAAAGAAAATATTACTTTCAAATAATTGTTAGTTTTTAATGATTAAAACTTTGTTTTAGATACTATTTTTTTTTTACAGATATTAAGCTAAGTAAAAAGTTCATTAATGTGACTTGCATTCGTTAGATGAAATGTATTTAACCAAACACTAAAAGGCATCTCCAGAATATATTTGAATATTTTATAGCAATAAGGACCATTATTCTCTGAATAAATAATTTGAACGCATCGCAATTGTTTTCTTTTTGAGTTTTTTAACAAATGTTGGGCATAGATTTAAAAATTTGGAAAATAGAATGGTTTGTATTCCTAAACATATCTTATGAAACTCTAAAGTCAGGGTAATATAGATAATTTAAAATAATATATATTTGACAAAAACATAAAACTTTGTAAAATATGCCTTTAATGTAAGATATGTATTTTTTTCTCAACACACATATTAGAAAATGTGTATCGCAAATGCATTACTGATAATTATTTTGTACCGGAAAACATTTTATAGATGGATAAATTTTTTCTACTAAATCAAGAACATAATAATTTACATCATTCTTATTTTGGAATTTAAATTTTGGTCTTAAAAAAATATAAGCTTTTAACATGCTAAGTTCTTGATAAATATGTCATACATTATCATGTGGTGAAAGAAGTTCTGCGAAATTTTTTTAAATCTAACCTTTGATAGAAAATACTTCTTTGAAATGAAGTATATCCTTGAGAAAGAAGTTCTTTTTTATACATTAAACTAAATAATTAGATTGCTTGGTTTTTGGTAAAAGTTCAGTTTTTAAGCAAAGAAAAAATTCACAAGAAGTTCTTCAAGATGTAATATAATAACAAATGATGAACATTGATTATCTCTAACATATACCTGTGTTCAGGCTGGATAATTCAAAACAAATAAAAAAATCTGATATATATGTAGAGAAAAAAAGCAGTACGTATATTACTTTTTTTAAAAAAAAATTATTTCAAAAATATATAAATTTTCCAGGAAATTAATTCATTTTTCTGTAAATCAAAACAGAATATCAAAGATTTTCTGCGTCCTAAAGTTGATATATATTTCTCAATAATTACTCTATTATTAAGAAAAGATATTGGAAAAAGTACAAAATATGGTTTCTTCCAAACCAGGAAATTAACATTCAGTTGCCATAACAAAAATGATTCCGTTATTATTGTAAGTAGTCGAAGAGACCGTCTATAACTAAAGATTAATGCATGATATTTATTTTTTACTCGATGAAATATATGGATTAAGTTATAAACAAGAAACACATAAAATAAATTTAAACATAAAATATATAAAACATTTTTTTTTTGTAAAAGTATCAGAAAAATAAATAAAATGCTATCAATTTGATTTTTTTCATACATCAATAAATTGTTAACGCATCATATGACAAAAAATAAGAAGAAAAAGTTTTTTAAACAACGATAAAAAGATTCAAAATACTAAGTAATATTACTTGCATTTCTGCGTTTCAATATATTATTTTAAGATTTTTTTTTAATATTTAGCTTGAATTTGAATCAGTCAAGCTTAAATTTTATATTTATCGAAGATTAGTCTACCTATATAAAAAAATTCTTCTCCGTAAGAAGTATTAGTACAGTTTTTATTTTCTTTTTCATAAACCTTATATTTAAGATTTCTGTCAAGCAATGGCAGTTTTATTGAATATATATTTAACTAGCTGATATACCCGTTCTTCGCACCGTAAATTGAAAAATTAAAAAATACAGATTGAAGGATAAAGAAGTTTTAATGAGTTAATTTTACGCGAATGGCAAATGTAACAAACAAAAAAAAAAACACTTTTTGCATACCTTAGCTAAAAAAAACATATTTGTTAAACTTTAAGTCTGTAGATCTAATAGCTGATAAAAAGTATTTTTTTTCTTTATAACGTCCCCTATATAACTCTCTTGTAGGTCGATTTTTTAAAACACGTTTCTAAGCTGATCTCTGCTCAGCAAAAGTAACACATTGTTACAAATTTTGTGTAATGAACGCTTAAAATAGTGTAAGTAATTTATATCTGGGTATGTAATACGTTTATATTACTTCCTGTTGTATTTGTTTTATTTTAAAATTGCAATATTCGCAAGCAACACCGTTCCTTACATTAGAATGGTGATTCAATGGAAACGTAACGAAATGTGGACGATAGAGCCAAGTTGGCATCGTTTTGGCAACTTGGCGATGAATTGAACGGTGCAGAGGTTGAAATGCTTCATCGCCACCTGGTGAGGAACTACAACAAAAAGGATTACACAAAAAAACTTTTCCAAAAAAGAGTACATATATTTACCAATTTTTATAGTAATCGCTTGGTAATAAAATCATAAAAAAAACCATACATTGAAATAAATTATCAACTTTTTATTGTATTTATGATTCACTATTTTTATGATAATGACTTACACATAAAAGATAGATATATGCTGTCGCGAGCTTTTTTTGTATACGGGATTATATACGTGTAACTCTAACGGTTTTTACAGCGCAGTCCAAAAAAGCTTGCAGATGGCTGAACTTTTTCCTACTTACTTGACATTTAACGTTATATTTTGGACACTTCACACAATATCTTTATAAATTATAGCCTATGTGTTATTCTGATGTATAAGCTATGTAATTGTAAAGTTTCATTAAAATCCGTTCAGTTGTTCTAATTCTGAGGCACTTAGAGAACCAGACAGTATCACAGATTGTTTCAAATTATTTAGAAATCTTAACACATAGCTAAAAAAATGCGAAGAATTTTTACATAATTATTACACATACACAAGATATCACATAAAAAGGACTGCTTACGATTCGCGAACACAATCACGCTATATATAGAAACTTCAGACTTCACTGCCTTGAATTCACTGGAGTATTCAAACTCGTTCAGCATACCAGAGCTTGGCTGTACACTGAAGCACTTACCCTGTTCAAAAAACGGTGGGCCTCTCCACCACAATTCTGATTCTGGAAAATCGTTAGGACGTAGTCCAAGCGAAATAAGATCAGCAGGATTTAGATTCGATGCACGTGAATCCAATTACACTTTTCCTTCAATCTTTGAATCTTTGATGCTCGATTAGCTATAAAGGTCTTGAGTTGATTCGCAGGTGTTTTTAACCACGCTAAGACAATCATTGAATCCGTATGAAGCACAATATCACTAATCTTTAATTTTATACAGGAACGTATTTTCTACACAAGCTGAGCGAGAAGAACACAGGCACAGAGCTCCAGTTGAGGTATTGAAATAACGCGAATAGGTGCAACACGCGACTTGCTTGCCAGAATAGTCACCTTTGCATGATCGGTCTGATAGAAACACTGCAAGTAAACGACAGCTCCGTAAACCACTTCAGAAGAATCTGCAAAACCCTGAATGACGACTCTTAACCATGTATTGGTTAGAATAAATCTATTTATTTTCACCGTTTCAATACACTTAAAGGTGGTCACAAACTCCTTCCATTCTTTGGCAATTTGATCTGGTAGCACATCATCCCAATACAGTTTTTGCTGCCATAGTCTCTGTAAAAGGACCTTTGATCTAGTTAATACTGGACCCAAGAAACCCAGAGGGTAATAAAGCCTCGCTATGACACTCAGTACTTCACGCTTAGTAAACGATGATTTACTCAAAATTGAGACCTTAAACACAAAACAATCTTGTAACGGCTTCCAACTGATGCCTAACGTTTTCACAGATAAGTCGGACTCAGCTGAGTAGGAGTGCTCAACGTCGGACAACGATGGAGAGTTAGAAGACCACTTGTGAAGTACCATTCCGCAAGATAACAGGGCATCTTGTAGTAGACTGTAGCCGCCGGGTAGTCTCTATATCAGGCGCTCCACTAACGATATCGTCCATAAAGGTACCGTTCAGCAATGCTTCTGAGACCAAAAGAAATCTCGTTTTCTCATCTTGAGCTAACTGCTGCAGGGTCCTTATAGCAAGCAAAGGAGAGTTGGACATTCCATAAATTACAGTTTTCAAACGATAAGTTACGATCTCTTCCTCAGGTCCAACCTTCCACAGGATACACTGAAGGTCTCTCTGACTCGCTTCTACAAGAATCTGCCTATACATCTTTTGTATATATGTAGTGAAGGCAAACCTGTGTCTCCGAAATCGAGTAATAGTCTCAAAGACATCTTCCACCACGTCTCCTTTCATTAGTATATCATTTAGACTTAGGCCTTTTGTAGTAGGGGATGAAGTACTGAATACAACTCTCAGTTTTTTTGTCAGTTTATCAGGACGAAAAATACCATGGTCGGGTATATAGTATTGTATGGGTGGTTCATTTGACTCAACAACTATTTCCATCTGACCCAACTCCTCATACTCAACTCAAAAAATCCGTATACAAAAACAAATATTCCGAATCCCAAGACAAACGCTTCCACAACGAATTAAGTTGTTTCACAGCTTTATCTTTGGAATTTCCTAAACACGACGGATCCTTACTCAACGCCTTTGATACTACATATCTACCATCTCTTTTTCTCTTATGGGTATTCGCAAAATGTTTCTCATATAAAGAAGCCTCCGTGTTTTCCTTACACTCTACTTCAACGCTTTCGATTTCCCAAAATTGTTTCAAGGTTTTGTTTAAGTCATCGTCGAGAACCAACCCACAATGAACACGATCCTCCACCACCTGATCTACAATCCCACTAACAACGTAACCAAAGACAGTATTTTGCAACAACAATTGCGAGTTTTCAACATATATCTTTCCCGGTTTCAACAACTCCATAAAAGACCGCTCCAATCAACATATCGATTTTGTCAGGAACACTGAACCCAGGTCCAGCTAAAGACACATGCTCCGAAATATTAACATCCACACTGACCACTTTAATTGGAATAAGATCGGCAATTTTATTGACCACCAGCATCAATAACTCCTTCTCAAAGCCTTTATCTCTGTTTGCCACCGAAGTCCTTACACAATTCTTCACCACCATACTAGCATCATTAATGCTTGAAACCACGGTATTTATTTTCTCCAAATTAAGATGCAATCTCTCGCACGATCTAGTACACAAACAAGATTAAGAACCACTATCAAGAAGACATCTCACCTCAACCCATTGGCGAGAATTTGTTTTTAACAAATGCACGAATAGTGCTTAAAAGAACATTTTTGCCTTTCCCTTCACAAGGCTAGTCACTACCAATTGGGATTGCGAAACCGCTTCCGGAGTTTCCTCGCTCTGTGTTGGAATAAAAACAGGTACATCGAATTTCAACTGAGACGGGGGATAGCTAGAGTCTTCACGCGGGAAGTGAATCAAACTATGATGAGGTTTCGAGCAAAAACAATTTTCAACTTGCCGACATTCACTCAATTTATGAGGCATAAAACAACGAAAACAAAGATTATTTCGCTTAATCACCTCCGCTCTTTCCCAGACTGAAAGTCGCCTATATTGTGGACATTTAGAAAGGGAGTGTGATAATCGCTTACAAAGAACACAAGTTGTATTTTTAGTTTCCGACAAGAAGACCTTGGATACATTTGTATTTGTTTTGCAATTTGGAGTTCTTTGCCATTTATTTCCTACCACTCGTTTTGATTCACCCACGGCATTTCTATTCCCTAATTCATTCGAATTCCCACCTCTATATGATAAATAAATGTCACACTTTCGTCCAAGTTTCTTAGGTTTGAAAAAGCCTTCACCCCCTGTTTAATTCCAATATGCGTCTTTAATTCTTGATCCAGAGTCTCAAAAAGTCTATCCGAAACTATAAGATCACACAGAGATTTAAAATCTGTTACTTTGAGCAATTGACAGTAATAGACGAAGGAAGCACACAAACGAGAAGCAAATTGAACAATTTTCCGGTGGTTGTTTTTGAGCTCTTTTAAAATTATTAAGACACTCTTGTGGTGGGGCTGAAATTCCCTTAATACTAAATCTTTTATTTTTTATAATCGCTCAAGTCCTCCTGATCAACATAAGTAAGCAAGTTATTTACTTTTTTTCCTAGAATATTCAACAGAATCTCTGTTTTAAATTCATTAGGTACAGATTTATTTTCGAATGCCCTTTCCAAAGAATGAAAAAACAAGTTATATATATATATATATACGATTCCAATTTAACGGGGACAGGAATTGTCAAAACTTTCACACTCCGAATTAGACATTCTAAGTTATCGGTTAGGGAACTCGATTCTTTTGTTTCAGAAACTTGGGATATATCGGCTAAACTCTTCTTTGCATTTATAAGCTCTAGCTCTTTTTCAAATTGGGATAATTTTAATTTCTGCAATTCTATTTCATCCATCCTTTCTTCTTGAATATTTGACATGAGTTCACGTACAAAGTCAATATGGTCCCTATACAAATCACTTGATTCAATTAGGTTTTTCAGCTTAATCACCATAGCCTCATCAGGTATCTCCAGACCTATTTCCTCCGCCAACCTTATGAGCTCAGTCTTCTTATAGTTTAATTTAAAAGCCATTACTATTCACAAAAACTAAACTACACAAAATAGTTAAACAGAAAACCCAACTTCACATTCAAATTTCGAACCCAAGTAAATCAAAATCACTGACAAACGCAACCATTAAACAAGGAATAATTTAAAGGCAGACAACACAATACGCTGCAATATTAATAACAACAAATTCACACTAAAACTCTACACATAAACCAATTAATGGCAAGTAAAACCTGCGACATCACAATACGAATAATTAACAAACATGAATCCGTCCACACTCTCAAACGCAATTCTCACACATTACCTCAAATCTTTCATAGTCGAATTCAACACACTTAAATCCACAGGTCACCGACCTTTCTCTCCGAGCGTTCGGACCATATGTTTACGCACGCACTAGACACAGAAACTCACAACACAAGCAAGTAGACTGTAAAACACTGAATTTTATTTACAAAACATGCACTATGTAAAGGAACAGGCACGCCACCTATCGATGACATCATCAAAAGAAAGGCAACAAGCACATATGTGAAATATTAGAAGCAACACTTAGATACTTATAGTTTAATATTGAAAATGTGGTGTTTTGATATGTAATGTACAAATTTCTTTGTTTATAATAATGATTTATATGCATTGGATTATTTTTTATTTATTTTTTCAAGGATAATGTTTAATAACTTCGAGGTTTTATGTCTTAATTAAGTAAGATGTTAAATCTAAATGATTTCAATAAATTGGTTTACCGTAATATTGAAAATTAAAAAATAAATAAATAGCATACTATTTAAATATTTATGAAATATAGCTTCAGAAAAAAAATATGTTGAAGCAATTATTTCAAATAAGCTTTTTTTAGGTTGGGAAATAACAGAATATAATCCTTTCTGTCCCTTTGGCTAACCAAAAATTCTCAAAACAGAAGAAAGTATTTGTCCTTTTAATTACTGATTCTTCACGTATTATTTTCTTTGGTCTCCAGAGCAGATAAGATTTTTCCTCTTCATCCTCTTATTTTCTTTTCATTCATCTGGGGATCAATCTGCGTTTGAAAAAACTCCATGGAATATACTTTTCCCCGACAATTTTTCAACTGTCTCGAATAGAAGTAAGAAAGAGAAAAGTCTCTTTGGGTAAAAAAAAATAATGAAAGAGAGTCTGAATTTGTAGAGGGGAATAATGAAAGTTTGGATGTGTGGAAAAATACTTTATGATTCATATGACAAAACATTTCATAAGAATTCATTTTTTCTAAAGGAAATGTTATATGTTCTAATGTTATATGTTATACATTAATGCAATTTAGCTTTTTTTTAAAAATATCATTTTACTCTCTCCGTAAAAAAATACTGTATCTATATCTTAAGTAAGAATAAAAAGAGTTTTAAAGGAATAAAATGAAAAGTATCAGTCGTCAAATTGTAAATATTGGGTATAAGGGAAAGTTCTGCCATTTTTGAATACGTTCACTTGTAAGCGTTGTTGATCCTTAGCAAAAATTTGGATCCGACTGAAACCGGTTAAATAGTCGAATTAGTATACTATTGATGATTTATACTAATTTTTTTCGCATTTTAGTCAATTTTTTTTAAACTTGTAAAACTGTCAACATGACTGAAGAAAAAGTGAACTTAATATTGTTTTTTATTTAAGTTCCAAAAAGAGACTACTGCAATGTAGGCAAAAAGAAACTCGTGTGACGTGTTAGGAGAGGAAGCAGTAGCAGCTCGAACATCCCAAATATGGCTTGTGAAATTTTGCTTTGGTAATTATTCTTTGGAAGCTAAACCCAGATCAAGAAAGCCATCATATGTCAGTTACAAAGTGCTAAGCAGTATGATCAAGACAGATCCCCCGTGTACTTCCACAGAAATGGATTTCAAGCTCGGAATTCATCAGACTACTGCATCGGCTTACATTAAAATTTTGTTATTGTGTCCAATTCTCTTTTTGGGTGCCACACGAACTAAGCGAACTTTAATGGGCAAACTTTCAACATGTTTTCAAAATTTTTCTCGTCACAAAAGGGACGCGTTTTTTAATCCTTTAGTGACTCGAGATGAAAAGTGGACACAGTAGAAAGTCATTTATCCGAATGAATTGGGTCCGGTCACCATTCGCATACGCGATTGTTCGGTTAACCGAAAGTTTATGAAACCGGGCAATATACGAATATTTAAAATCATCACATGCGGGAAACGTGCTCGAAGAAAAGCAAAATAGGTGCCAAATATCGCAATTATACGTTTATTGTGGAAAATAATCACTTATTTTTCGCTTTACCATTGTACACCTTGATTTTTCGCTGTAAAGTTTCTGATTCTCTTGAGTGGCAGTAGTTAAGTAGGACAGCACTGATTGTTGCTCGTACCACTCCATTACTGTCTATAACGCAGAAAACTCTTCAGCATCTCATAGACCTTTGCTACTTCCGCTGTTGCTGTCCTCATCTTCATCTGTTTCATGGTCGACAGGGTGGGATTCCTTCTTGCAAGAAAGTCTCAATATCGTCATTATTTAGCATTTGAAATCCACAGTCTTCTGGATTGCATGTCATCCAGGTTTCTACATCAACAAAACTCAACAAAAGATCACGTATACACCCCCTCACTTGGAAACAAACTGATCTAATATTCTGCGCAGATGTTTACCAAATCACACAACTGAAATTCCCCAAATATCCCTCAACTTGGGTTTTACCGTCGCTTTTGACCTCACGCGAAAGAACTGCTGAGAATTGCACTGTTCAAAAACGTATCCAGATTTTGGTCCGGATATTTGACGCTCTGGATAATAAACGTTTGTATAAACGACGTTCTACTGTAGTATACAAACACGTGGCTAGAAAAAAGCATATTTTTACAAAGGGGAAACACCACCATCTACATCCAAAACCGGTGTACATCAGAAAAACGTTATATTGTGTTGTTGGTGAGTCAGCAAGGATATAGTGCACTATGAGTTGCTGAAAGAAAATGAAATGGCCGTTACTGTTCACAAATTGATGTTTTGAATACAGAAGTTAAAACAAACCGCTCATCTTTGGCCAACAGAAAGGGTGTCATTCTTCATCATGACAACGCTAGGCTACGCGTGGTAATAAACACCGCATAAAAAATTTCAGATTTGGGTTAAGAAACTTTACCTTAGCCAGCCTATGATCCTCATATTGCACCATCTGACTATTATTTGTTCAGGTGTCAGATGGCTGCGAAACATTTTTGATGGAAGTAAATATATAAATTATGAGGATGTCCAAATGCCAGTGGAATAATAGTTTGTCTCCAAAACAGGGGACTTCTTTTGGGGGGGGGGTAGATAAGCTCTGGTAGTCAGTTGTAACTAACAAAGGATATTATATTTTAGATTAAATTTTAAATAAAAAGTGAAAAAGTTGTTTCTTCATCAGAAAAAAATCGACAGAACTTTACCTTACACCCAATAATGCACAACTCATTCAGTCTGTTAGAGGATTCAATGAAAGTGTTTTATACAGATGCATAAAATAGGAAATGTGAACTTTGGGTTTACAAAAAAGACAGTTTAATCAATGAATACTGAAACACATCGATTTTATCATTATAGCTGAATAGTTCAGGTACAACATAAATTAAACTCACAGACAGACCCATCGTTATCTATACAATTTCAGTAAGACATTGATTCGGTACAGTATTAAATTAAATTTTATTTTGATGAAATTGTAGAAGAATGAGATGCTAAATTAGAGTATTACACAAAACAATGAAGTTTTTCTTTAAAAATGTAAGTTTTAATTAAAATTAAAATGTATATTTAAAAGATATTCAAATATATATTTATGCTCTTCAGAAAGATTTAACATATTTATTAAAATTAAGGCATAATTACAGATTCTAAAATACTTCAACTAGCTAATAATGTAAATAATTTGAGCCAATTTACCTAAACTCCGAGATGAATATTTTACTTAAAGATCTTAAGTAAGAAATGATTCATAAATATCCACTTATATTGTTTATCAACTCATGCAGAAAGGAGAGAAATACAAATATACAAGCAAATGATTCTTAAGTATAATACATAGGCAATATCAACGAATTTTCATTAATAATTTGATATATTTTGGTCAATTGTTTCAATGAATTTTAATCTAGGGCTAGAAGTAAATTAATTTGTTTGATATTCACTTTCAGAAAACGAATCCCAAATTATTTATGAAATGATGATTAATTTTAATCCCGTTTTAGCTTTAAGACCAGAATTGCACTTAACTACTTAATCATTTTTTTAAAAAATAGACCTTTGTTAAATATAAAGGTAGAGACTTAATGAAATGGGGAGTATATATCGTGCGCGATAACAATGCAGAAAGTAAAAAAAATATGAGAGTTAAATTTAGAAATCTCTAAAGATTCATTTAATTAATATAAAACATTTAATATAAAACATCTAGAATCTTTTATTGTTAAATATTAATTTATTCATTATACCAGTAATGGCAGCCTAACATATGTCCTGTGAAATTGAAACAACTATTATCCTTGCTTTGTTTTTTAAACATGTTTTTTAAAGAAAACAAATAATTTTTTTCTTAATTTACAATTTCCTCGTTCATTTTTTTGAAAAGAAAACTAAGAATTATCTGATTTATATTATTATTGTGATTTTTGCCCTGAAAGTAATATAAATTAACTGTATTATGCAATAACTGTACTTTTATCATTCCTTCGGCAAAATAATTGAGATGTTTTATTACCTCGCAGGAAAAATATTTCCTTTCGTTATGATGTATATATGAATTGCTTGCAAGATAAATATATCATTGGAATTTTGGAACACATATAAAAAAATAGATGAATTTTTAATTGAGAACGGCTTTCTAACTTCCACAAATCTGGGCTTAACCAGTTTTAAGGCAAACAAATCTTACCTTTTTCCGCTTACAGTAATGAATGAAATCCTATTAAACATAATGTATAGATTTTCGAAGAGTTGTCCATAATAAATTTTTAAAACTAATTTCTTTCCCCGTTTAACTTAATGATTAATTAAAACCCATGCTCTTCTGCTAAGTAAAACTTAAAACCTATGACGAAGGGAGGGAAAAAAATAGAGGTTGATAAAATCCTGACATTTTGGCATGTTTTTGTATGATAAAGAGTAAGGAATACAAAAGTTGTCTTCAGAAGGAAATGACTACAAAAGCAAAGAATATAAATCCTCCTAGTAAAAGATTGTAGAATCATTTTTGGCTTAATGAGAGGATGCGGTGTCCAGTAGATAATTTATTCGTCAATTTATCATTGGTGATTATCCGAGTTTCAAATGTTTAACGAAATGGGGAAAATTTGTGATAATTTCTCTTAACTAGGAAAACAGTTAGAGAACTTACTATAAAAGTTGTTCAGGGCTCTAGCTTTCAGTTTAATAATAGGTTGCAGCTTTGAGTTTTGTGGGAGAAAGAATTTCTGAGGGAAAGGGAATTGTGACATATAATACAATATGCTCTTTTATTAAATTACATATTGAAAATTATTTAATTCAGATGTTTTTCTTTGTTTGCACTTTTTCCTTAACCTCTTCCAGGCTCATTTTATTTTAGTATTACGGCTAAGAAGATGTCTTTTTTGTCCTTTTTAAGCTTACCTACAAAAGTAAGCAAAAACATTCGAAATCATCAAAAGTACACGTGAAATAATTCTATAAAGACCGAATGTGCAGTGTAAATTTTTACAGTGCCCGAGCTACAGTCGGGATTATCCAGGATGGTATGTTTCACGGGCCCAAGCTAACCTCGAGACTTAGTTAAAAGAGACTTATATATATATATATATATAGTTATCCTAAAATCTTTCTGAAAATAATTTTTAAAAAAATACGCGATGTCTTTGTGACAGTTTTAAAATTTAGTGTGCAATAACACAGGATAAGAAACAGATATACACTATAAAAGTCCTGCGAGTTTAAAGTTTAAAATTAAAATTCCTGAATAATTTTAAATTAAAATGTTATTGTTTTAAATATTAATATTTAGTTGAATTAATTTACGTAAAATGCAATGATATTATATTATGGATAATTTTGAAAACCAACTAATGAATAGCCATATGATATAATTTGGTTTAAAACCACATGAATAGCTATTACGTTGTAATTTAAATTTATTTTTTCATGCATTTCCTTTCATTACCGCATAAGAGTTTTCCTATTTAAATATCATATAACCATTTATAATATAAAGTTTATTACTTACAACTTCTACACACTTATAATATATAAGTTAATTCAGCAAATCTACTTTAAACCTATTTTAATAACAAGCCCTTGGAGAATAAATGGTCCATAAAGCGTTTGTACCCTTACAAGTTTTCCTGAGATGTCTTCCTTATTTGGCATTCTATGTTCATTCCTCACATTCTGACGACTCAACTCCGCCCTCTCGGTCTCTTTGATGATTGCCTTGACACTTTACTCTGATGTCTTCATTAAAGTCTAGTATGTTTTCAGTGGAACTGTTATTGCTTTTGACTACATTTCTTGTGTATCGTTTCTTCAACTTAAATATTTACATGAATTGTATTATTAGAGAAGTCTAAAGGATTTGCATAAATTTAAAAAGTCAGGTGATAAAATTCTTATAGAAATAATAAAATATTTCAGTACTCGTAATAAAACTATATTTCTGAATACTTTTCTGCTAATTATCTGAATAAAACTTTAAATGTAATTACGCAGAAAGGAATTTCAAATTTTGTTAAATTAACACTCTTTTAAGGTATTCGACTACGTTCTAAAACCTTAAATTGAAGAAACGTATAAATTATTTTAAGAATATTATTCCGATAAAAATTTATTTAAATGCAATATTTTAGCAAAAAATTAGCTTAGAATTGACTACTTTAAAAACATTATCCTTTTAAGAATATTTTTTTCATTAATGTTAGTATTTTGTTTATATATAGCTAAAGCCTTTCCAGAGAGCTTGGACTAGGATTTTTGAAAAATTCACATTATTTTCAGAGTTATTAGCTGTTAAAATAATTACCAGTGTTTTTGTTAAGATTTCTCCACTTTGATATATTAAAATATGAATCAATTTACTTTTAAGTTACATAGTTCAAAAATCCTAGTTCGGGCTCAATACAGAGGTAATGCGCTGTACATAGAGAAAATATTATTCTTGTAAAAGCATTTTCCATAAAAGGAGAATAGGTATTTCTATGTTCATTTTTTTTTCCAAAATGTTGCTTTTTAAGGCGGCATGGAACACTAAAAATCATTAAACTGTCGAAAAACTTTTTATTGGCTTATTTGATACCTCACATCTTCATAAACATGCCTGCAAAATTTCAAAGCTTAACCTGCATTTTTTATCAAGTTATGGGACAATATTTGATACTGGACAGAAACTATCACGCCTGCATTTCAGCATTTCAGATTATCTGCTAGAAAAGAGCCTAATCAAAAAATTAATTAATTATTCTTCTACTGCGCATATATGAGACTGGCATTATACATGCAGTAACAAATCATTTCAGGAAAGAATTGTGCAATTCATGCAAAAATTCTAGTTTGTGAATTGTTTACTAAAGAATAAATGCATTTGGTCAAGATTTAAAAGTTGTGCGTGCTTTTTATGATATTATTATGAAGGAAATTAAAACTTCAAAACGGATTCTCCCAAAGCACAAATATTAAATTTCATTTTGATAACTCAGATAATTAAAAATCTAATTCGAAAGAATAGAAAAACACTCCCATTTTTATATATATTTGTTTTTGGTGATATATATATATATATATACATCCCATGTGTGTGAAATTCAATACTTTTATTATTAAAATATCTTAAGATATTTATTTAAACGAATGTACATATGCAGTTCTTAAATTTTTATATATATTTTACCTATAAATTGCTATTTGATTTTGCTTTCATTCGAGTACAATATTTAACATGCGAAGGAGGCCTTTAAAACCATGGAAATAAAAAAAGGCATAAACATCTTTTGTACATGTTGCGCATTAGCTCTGAGCATGGAATTAACTCTGAAGTATGTGTATTTATTTTTTAATAATTATTAAGATAAAGTTTTATGAAATATTGATATTTGTTTCGTTTTTTTTCTATATATTCATTATGGTAGTATACTGTTTAATTGTTCTACATTTGTGCAAAACAAAAGAAAAAATTAATAAATCTTAGTTACCCTTATTATTACCGTTATTATTCAGTATTACTGATAATGTTTTCCACAGTAAAAAAGACGTAATGAGTGATTACATGTTCGTGACATTGAAATGCTTCTTCGTATAATGCATATTTGGTCTGAATTTTCTATCTCTCATAAGCCACATTCTTCGTTCAAAAGTTTTGGCATGTGAAATTTCAAATTTCGCAGTCAGTAACTTCTTTTTTATCGTTACTGGCATGGCCTAGACATGTTCTTGACATTTTTCTGCTGTTACTGACGTGTCCTAGATGACTAGAGAAATCAATTATATTGTAAAATAAACACATTGGTGATCTTCAAGTTCCTCTTCGGCATGTTGAAGTGTCACCTAGATTATCTCTCTCTCTCTGTCGTATCTACTTCAAATTTAACTTAGTTTTGAGAAATAACAACAATTGTCCCCCCCACACACTTTTTTATGAAACGTTTTCTTTATGATACTAAATGGATAGAATAATTTTTCTTTTACATTTAGTCACATATGATCAAGTGTTGTTTTAGTTCTGAAATATATGTTTGATTGTCAAAAATTTTTGCAATGAATAAGTGATCTTATTCATTGAGTTTATTCTATTTCTAATCGCTAATTTCATCAGATCGATCACCAAACTCTCGTAAATACCTCCTAAATTCGTTAATACAATCTAGTAAAATTTCCAGTAAATAAAGTTCCATGAAAGAGTTGAGGAATAATATATTAATAAAGATAGATATAAGTATTACAATCCCTATTGTTGTTATTTTATTTTTCTTACATGTTTAATAGCTCTGAACTTTACAACAATTTTAACAAATTAATTCCAATCAAAAATTTAAACACAAAATGCACATTGCATAGCAAAATGTATAACATTTGCATTTAGTTGATTCAATAACTAAGTGTTCATATTTATAACAGTGGGCCTTTAAAACATTTGGAAAAATATTTTAAAGGCAAGTAGTTGAAGGTAAGAAAATTCGAACTTTTCAAATACTTTGGACACACACACACACACATAATCGGAAACATTATTAAAGTTATTTTTAAAAAAATGTATATGTCTTAATTTTCTTTTACGAAATCCATTTCAATCCTACCTGTCTATTAAGTACTAAAATCTTTGCGTTATTATTATATAATAAAATATTTTTATTACTTTATGAGTAATTTAATTTATTAATTTCTTATATGGAATTTACCACTGTATGTATTTCTTTCGAAGGAAATATTTTATAGGTAATACAATTCTTAAATGAATAGTTAATTTATTGCTTGATAATTGCATTCCTTATATCTCAAATTCTTACATTGCTAAACAATAAGGAGAATAAATAATGTATTTTTGGATTAACCAATTAGGAAATAATTATTGCTAATTATTAAATGAAAAAGTTTCTCACGTTATGATTGCATGCTGATTTGGCTCCAATGCTAACTCTGAGTAATTCCCGGATCATCTGCTCCAACCAATTTCGTACTTTCATTATGCATTAAAGTGGTTGAGAACTGCAGATTGTAATGAGTCTAATCAGTGTTGGATGAATTTTGAATTCTTTAATTATGTCATTAACCGAAAGACATACAGGAGAGCTGAAACCGTCTCAACTTAATTAGCTACTGCATACGTGCTGAGGAAGTTAAGTAGTTTTACCAAGAACTACAATGCAAGAGTGGTTATTAGAATTTTTCGACTATGAAGTAAAGCATTGTCTAAGACTTTTTTTTTTCATTTGAATATTTATGAAGAAATCTAAATTAACCATGCTCTTTTTGGAGAGCCTTCATTTTCCTGTTATAGATTTTTCATAAGTTAGTCATAAAATAGTAGAGTCTTTATGATTAATTTTCACAAGTATAATAGCTCAAAAATCCTTTTATTGATTATTATTTCAAATATCAAAATGTTGGTAAGTTGTAAAATTTTAAATTCATAATATTTTAGTTTCTAATTCAGCTCTCATTTTTCAAGTGTATTTTTGTTACTATGTAAAATCAGTGCTTCGCAAAATTTGAATATTTACGACCCAATATTCATTGATAATTTTCATCGTGGCACCATCATGCCATAACAATGTACCGAATTCAATAATAATGTACTTTGACGCTAAACTTACAATAGTAGGTCAGTAGGGTAAAAATCATGGAATGATCGATTTTGAGTTTTTGATATTTCTGAAATCTGTATTTCATTACCTTTCTAGGGATATAACATTTATGCCATATTTTCAATTAGAACTATGTCAAAATGACTTTTAAAAAATTATCAACTGGATGGCCACGCCCCCTTTTGCAGATATTTGCCTTTTAAATATCCTGAAACAATTGCAAAGCCTTCTTTTTGTTTATTCAAACGCAATTAACTTTAGATAACAGTTGACTGTTCGATTAACTGTATTAGTTTGGTGGCGGAATTTCGAGTTTCAACATGTTTCCATGTGTTTTAAATTACTATTTATTAGTATTTAAAAAATGCTTATTTACACAAGGCATGTTTTTTTCAAAACTACTATTTTCATAATTTATAATTTTAAAATTACTTTTTAAAAAAATAAAATTTTTCTAAATTTACTGTATGTGAAAAAAAAGCTGCAAATTTACATTATATATTCCTTATGCATTCTTGTGGATACTGAAGTGATATTTTGAAAATATTACAACAAAAAAACATTTAGCTAAGAGCACATGTGTCAAAAAACAAACAACTTTGAATAAATTCAGTAATGATAAATGTCTGTTTTTAAAAAAAAACTAATTTTTTAAAAAAAAATATCATTTTAGTATAAATATAAATGTTACTTAACTGTACAGACAAGTTTTTAAACTTAAATATACAAAAGTTTCTGAATGAATTGTACATACAAAAATTCATATGTGTAATATCATTTGTCGTTGAAAAAAGCTGGTTAAATACATAAAAATACCTAAATATCATGTTTAAAAACATAAAAACAGTTTTATTTTTGCTGTTTAAGAAATCATGTGTACAGTTTAGAGAAACTTTTGAAATTTAAAAGTCTTAGAAACTTATGTTTGCATGTGAACACACAGAACACATATGAAAACTTTCGAAATGACGTAAAATCATGTTTTTTCAAATGCACACCAAAACCATATAGATAAATTTTTTCCCATTATATTTATGATGATATTTGCTCTACTTTGATATTTGTAATACATAAATGCTACAAATTCTTCTAAAATTTATAGCGATTTTGTGATAATAGATGTAAATTTTACAAAATATCTCGTTAAACAAAAACTGAAAAATGTTATATATGTATTTTCTGACAATTTGAAAACATTTTTGATGCTTTTTTTTCTTAAAATATATTGACTTGATGCTAATGTTGAAAAAAATGTGGCAAATACATGTTGGAAGTCATAATTTTTGTGATAAAGTGACATTTCATGTTAAAAATGCATTTTTCAAAAAGTTTGTTTATAAAAATTTATGTTCTTTTTTCTCAGAAAATAATGCAAGGATGCTCATAAAATTTCAGTAAAACATAACTCATATGTACACTGAACATAACCATGTACACTGAAGTAAGCCTTTATAAATTTTCCCAAAATAATTTAACATAAAGCATTTATCGTAGAAAAAAAATTAAAATTTTCAAGAAATTCAAAGTAATATTTTTATGTGGCATGGTTTTGAAAAAACTTAACATTATATTTGAAATATCTCACTTTAGCATAAATATTAAAGTCTAATTAATATTCAGACTAATTCAGAAGTCTTAATATTTAACAGTTTCTGAGAAAAAGTACACATATATATGTGATGATACAGGATGATTTTTGTCGTTACCTGTAAAGCTTGTTATGCACATAAAATTACATAAATTTCATGTTTAAAAACATAAAAACAGTTTTCTTGTTGTTTTGGATATCATTTATGTATTATTTAAAGAAACTTTTTAATTCTGATACTTTAAGAAATTGTGTTTACATGTGAATATACAAAGCACTAATGAAACTTTTCGAAATGTCATATATTCATGTATTACTGTCTTATAAAGATTATATTTTTAATTTGTGTCTTCTTTTTATATAAATTTATTGTATGCATGAACTGGAAATTTTTATTTTATATTTCATATGTATTGTGTATACTGAAGTGAAATTTTTGAGATATTTCTCAGACATTTAGCTAAAAAGCAGATGTTGTAATATAGAAAATGAAAATTTTTATAAAATTCATTATTCTACTGTGCAAAAATTACATTTTTAAACAGGCTGATCAATTTTTTTTTAAAAATTTCACTTCTGTATAAAGATATATGTTAGTTTAATGCACACATAAATTTTTAAGCTTTGTTTTCATTAGATTCTTAGTAAAAGTTACATAAATATATCCCAAAATGCAATGCCCTTTTTCGTTGCACAAAACTTGTTACAAACAAAAAATACACAAATTTCATGTTTAAAAACATAAAATCAGTTTTCTTGTTGTTGTTTTGGATACCATTTATGTAATATTTTAAGAATCCTTTTAATTCTGATACTTTAAGAAATTGTGTTTACATGTGAATTTATAAAACAGTAATGAAATTTTTCGAAATGTCGTATAATGATGTATTACCAAAGCCATATTTTCATGTATTGACACATTTTTACATGGTATTTATGATACTTATATTCAACTTGAATGGACAGTAATGTATCAGAACAGAAAATTCTTCAAAAATTGATGCATAATTTGAGAAAAATGATGCAAATGCTATAAAATATCTCGATAGATTAAAAGTGAAAAATGCTATACATGTATTTTCTGAGAAATCTAAGTAAAAGAAATAAGTAAAAAGTCTTAAAAGTTATTGAGAATAAGCTATTATTTAAAAAAAATAGTGCAAATACAGATTGTAATTAATAATTTTTTTGATGAAGTGACATTTTATAATAAAAATGCAATTATTTCAAAACGGTGTTTTTAAAAATGCGAGTACCATTTTCTCAGAACCTATTCAACGGAAGGACTTGCAATCTTCACTGAATATTACTGATATGTTAATATATATACTGAAGTGAACTTTTATTAATATACCGATAATATTTTTGTAAAAGTCAGTTATCGTGAAAAAAATGACATTTTTCAAAAAATTCATAGTGATACATTACGATGAAAGTTTTTGAAAAAACTACACAATATATTTGAAAAATCTCACTTCAGTTTAAATAAAAAAGTATAATTAATATACAGAAAAAAAGTTAAGTCTGTACATTTAATATTTTATGAGAAAAAGGCACATAAAAATGCTCAATTTAACCTTAGCGGGATAGGGGGTACCGACTTACTTTAAGTACCGCAGGACTCGCTCAGTCATGGCGTTAATTACCTTGAATGTATATATATGTCTTCCTGAATGTAACTGTGAGACTTCTGAATGTAACAATACAAATATAATTTTCTGTGAACTGTTATCTATAATTTTATTCCGAAGGCTTTAGAATGCAATAAAAAGGCATTGACTGTTTTTGCGAAGGATTTACTTATTACAGAGGTTTTGCTTATTTATTCTTTTTCTACCCCATACTCCTAATACACAGCATACGCTTGACTACGCTTTAAAGTTTAAAGGTTAAACGGTGACATTGGGGAGCAAATCGTGTAATTTTTAATTTGCATTTAAGAGATTAATTATAAAGTGTACATATTATAAATATAAGTGCTAGTTTATGCATATAATTTTATATTTGGCAAGCGCATGGGGACACTAGTAAATTTCTACCTCAGACGCAGTACGCAGTACCGCAAACGCGCCACAACCATACGCCGAAAACTTTCTCTCAGCAGTGCCAAGTGGCCACATAGAACCCGATATTCTTGAGTCAGTATCATCCTTTGATCACTGCTCCCAACAATGATGCACAGTGAATACTTTCCAAAGAAGTCTTTCTGCAATATCGAGAAAGAAATTCCACCTTTTAGTATCCATATTACAAGACCTCATTCAAATTTGGTGAGCTGTTGATAAGGGTTTTTTTGACTTCTTAAATTCATACAGGGTGTGGCCAAAAATTAGGACACATTTCCTGCCTCCTATAAAAGTTAACGAATTTATTTTTAATTGGTATTTCCATACTTCTTTATCTATCACTTTCATAATAAAATATGTTTTAAAATATTTCATAGTTTGTACTTTGGTTTATGTGCTTTTGCTAATGTCAAGCAAGGGCTGCTATTTTAAAGTTGTTTCAGCAAAGGAAACGACAGTGTGAAATCATTCGTTTTCTTAATGTACCTCGGCAAAAAATGTGTCTGATGCAATCTGCCGTTTCAAAGAGCTTGGCAATGACGTTGGACGTCCAGGAAGTGGACGAAAACGCACTGCAAACACTTCGAGGAATAGTAAGGCCATCGAAAAGCGATTCAGGAAAAATCCGTGGGTTTTCATGAGAAAATCACTTGTGACAGGGGAATAAGTATCATATCGGTGAGGCAAATTGCAAAAATGGAGCTCAGACTGAGACGGGCCGGGCCGCAAGTCAGCACTGGGAGAGATTTATTTTCACTGATGCCTTTGCTGTTCAACAAGTTAATAACTCTTAAAACGATTGAATCTGGTCTGTGGACACTCCAAGTATTTCGGCAATTGTTGAATATCGCCAATATCCAATGTCGGTCATGGTCTGGGGCGGAATTTGCTCAAGTGGCAAATCTTCTTTGGTTTTTGTGGAAGAGTGCGTTAAAATCAATAAAAAGAGTGTACCAGAGGGACATTCTTGAAGCTGTTGTACTTCCTTGGGACCAAAAGCTTTTCGGGAATGCAAAGTAGACGTTTTAACAAGACTCCGCACCAGCTCTCAAGGTCAAAAAGACACAAGAGTGGTGCAACGCAAATTTTCCAGAGATGATATAATGTGAAGGACAGTTACCCTACTCGCCAGATTTCTATCTCATGGGTTACAGTCTATGGTCCATTTTGGAGTCCAGGGCCTGCACTAAATCATTCAAAACTTTAGACTGTAAAGTAATTGTTTCTGCCAGAATGGGATAGATTAAATGTAAAAGATTTGAAGCCCATTGTTGAAAATTTCTGCAAGCGTTTGCACCTCTCCATTGCTGCAAAAGGTCGTCACTTTCAAACCAATTACATTTACTTAATAGTACGAGTGTACTTTTATTATTACTTGTTATGTTTTGTTAATTTCTTAATTTTTTATAAGGTTGTTTAAAAAATTGTTTATGGGTTTTTTTTGCAGCACCCTGCATTTGGCTGACCAACTCAATACTTCAAATTTTACAAACAATGCTCACGAACTTTACAACACTCATTTAAAGCAACTTTAATTCGCAATATCTGCATGGCGCTACTAGCGCCACACTTAAGCACGAGACACGAAATTTGAATCAATATCATCTTTCAGATATATAAACATGACTATCAAATTTCGTTTTTCATTAAACGTCTTTCTTGGTGTTTATTTTTTTTTACCCTCAGTGTATATATAAGTTATTGATATCCAAGACCTTGCATTACGCAATTGTATGGAAAAGCAATCTTATTACTCTCACCTTTCTAATTTAAAAGGGACATGACTTTTGAATAATAGTTTCTAAAGTCGAAGTAGATTTATACTTTACTGGGATAGTTATTGAATTTTCTGATAATAAAGTTGCATACATTTTCTGAAATTTGAACGGTGTCTTGTTGTCAAATGTAGAAGTTATACATTAGAACAGTATCCTGTGAAATGATATAATATAATAAAAACTAAAGAAAAAGTCCCCAAAATATGAAAGTTAAAAAAACAGCTATTACTTTAGAAATATGTTAACGTGCAAAACTTTAGAAAATTTTCAGGTTTTATCTTAATTATGTGGGGAAAAACAGCAACTGGAAAACATGCATTGTTTATTAAAAAAGCAAGAAGAAATCATGAGCAGGAGACAAGAATTGGGCGTACGCAGAATGGAATGTAAGAAAAGGCTTTATTTACATAATGATATTGGTACATTTTAATATCTAACCAAGATAGAGAGACCAATACACTAGGCCCTTTTGTAAAATTACCTTCTAACTACAACAGTAGCGTACTCCATTTGTTCATAACACCAGATTATCAACATTTTTTCAAGTAAGATTAAAAATTTCTCATTTAGTATCTGTGTGTCTTGTCTGGGATTCTCCAATGGGTATAATTGTGCCACCAATTACCTCCCAAAAGCATGTTGCTTGCTGTTTAGTTGCTTTTCGCTTGGTATATCAGTCATCACTCGAAGTTTTCTTTATATAAATGACATCCACCAAACTTTCATAAAGATGTACTAGTATGTATCCTTTAAAAGGCTTTCGAAAGTCATGATAGTAAACTTTTGTTAATTTCAAATATTGTGCAATGCTCTTCAAACCTTCAGATGCAGATCGACCTACCATTCGAAAAAGTGTATTCTAAGTTTCTAATTATATTACATGACGGATCTTGCGTTCATTAGTAGATGATTTTTTTTAAAACGCAAATTGCCACCGCATTAATTAGATTTGTATTGCTTGGGGTAACTTCAAATATTTTGTGTACCTTAACTTTACATATCAAGTTACCTTGATATTTAGATATGCATCACATTTTTACTCAGTTGACTGTTCGTTGTGCTAATTGTAACAAGTCATTTTCTATCATACTATAACTGTAATGACATTTTGTTTAGTTTTTCACGCATACCTTTGCTGTTAAATTAGATAAACTTTATAAATATTTTCTAAATAGATGTTTCACAAAGATATGTTACATTCATATTTATTTCTGATAATCTTGTATTGCTTTAAAAAAAAACTGAACTTAATATTTATAGATTATTTTCTTTCTATTATTGTATATTTTACATTTACCATGCCCCGACTGGGTGGCGTTGTTGGTTTGTCGCCGGCCTTCTGCACCCAAGGTTGCGGGTTCAACCCCGGCCCAAGTCAGTGGGTTTTCATGATGCAGAAAATCGACAGCGGTCATGTCGTATGATTATATGACATGTAAAAGATCCCTAGAGTGTCTGTTTGGCTTGGGCGCTCTAGAGGAAATTAAATCTTGGTACAAGTTCGCATCATCAGAGCTCAGATGCCTCCCTATTTGGAGAAAACTGAGGGGCAAAATTACCTTAGGCGATTGGTATCCGCCCATACGGCACCGGACTAAAACGTGATACCAGCTCTTTTGAATGTACTAGGTCTGCAATGGTAAAAATACCAATCTGCAGCCCCATTGGATAAAAAAAAACATTTATCATGCTATTATTTACAGAAATTTATTTATCAAGGTAGATTAAAGGCGTATTATGTGCACAAAACAATGGAACAGAAAAATATGCAACTATTTAAGATTTTTTTTCACCAAATATTTAGGCATCTTTATAATAGAAATAAAAAAAATGAATATTACATAAACGTTATAGTAAACAGTTAAAGTAACTTTTTAGTTCTTTAAAAACAACTTTATTAAATTTTACTTGTAGGAGTCTTAAATACATTACTTTAAAGATTTTTATAAATGGTTATTTTTATATTTTTAAAATGTACTGAGATAATATTGTATGAAACAATTTTGAAACTTAAATTTTAATTTAAAGCTTAAATACGTTAATATAATCATATCACTGAACGAAATATATTATGCTGTTATTGGATAACATAAACATTCTTTTGAATTCTTTAACAAATAAGATTTAAATTAAAACAACTTCTCTTAGAACAAATTTGATAACGTTAAAGTTCACGTAATCTTTTTTGCACTTATTTCCCTTTTCATAGCTTTAAGAGTGAAATTTGTTTCTCACAATTCTCAAATTAGAGTCTCCAAGTTAGTGAACCGCATCTAGGAACTTTTACAAGATATGTTTGAGTTTCTGCTTCAAAGGGAAAATGTATTTCCCTAACTGAGCAGTTTCTTACTTTTTTTTCTATTTTTCTTTTCAAAGCATCGCTGTTTCTAGTCTCATTAAATGTTCGGAAAAGAAGAAATATTTTGAAAGAAAGTTACAAGAAGAAAAACAAAATGCTTCCAAACTGAATTTAACAAAATAAAAATGCTGGGTGATGTTTGAAACTCATTAAATGTTTTAAATAAGATTATCACAGAAATGACAGGCACCTTCGCATAAATTCAATTAAAGAGTTTGTGTGCATGATTATAAATACTCAATACGTATATCAAATAACATGAATTAGGAATATTATTGTACTTACTGTAATATTACACATTTGAACAGAAAAAATGTATTTTATTATATTTAACTATAGTTTCCTTGTAAAATTTGTTAAAATATTTTTCATTACAGTTTCTTGTTAAAATAATTCAATAGTATTCATTTGAAAAGACAAACATTAAAATAATTCTTAAATTAAATTTTAAAAAAATTCGGAAATAGAGGATTGAATTTTGTACTTTGTCATAGGACACATATACGTATAAAGTTTTATTGTACATTTTGCTATGATAATACAGTAGTCTTAAGTGGTTTGATGAGACAAGAAACATTTGATAGACTATTACAAGATGACTTGGCCCCTTGTTAAATTTCCAAATTGGTCCATACTCTTACGCGGGGAATAAAATAAAAGTGCTCGATTGGCTTGATAATTCCCCAGATTTAAATCCTATTTAAAACTAATGGCATATTCTCATGAATCCTTTCATTAAGTTGATTCGCCCAAGAACCGACTAAATGATAGAAATGTTGATTTTAGTGTATTTCTAAGATGATGAATTCAAGAATATATGTGCTACTCTGGTGGATTCAATGGTAAGACGGGTTGAAAGGTCATTTATTTTAAACGAAGACATACTTCGTACTAATATAAAGATTTTTCCGTCTACTTAAGGTATGTAATAATAAAAAGCTAAGTTCTTAGGAAAAAATCACTTTTTTCCGTTTGCCCCAATTAATTCGAATAGTATGGTACATCGAAATTTTCACTAGAATTTAAGATAAACAGACCAATCATTAAAAAATATTTATAGGTTTTCTGGAAGTATATGGAATTATGGCTAAAGCCTCACAGATTAAATTTTAAGGGGAGGTGTGATATATATAAAGGCGTATATAAAAATAGTTCTGTCTTTGGTCAATGCAGAAGAATACATTGACTCTGAGATTTTATGCAAACGTATTTTCACAAATGAAGCTGTGTTTACTCTCTACGGAACACTTAATTCGAACAATAGTTTACAATTGATTAACTGTTATATTGCTCACACTTATCCACACACACTTACACACATACACATACACATGCACATGCACACTCCTGTACATACACATACACACGCATATAAATACATATACACATACATGCACATACACACATACACACATACACACACATACACACAACACACTAGTTATGCAGATTTCACTCATGATAATGAACCATGAATATTTTTAACATTTGAATATTCAAAAATAATAATGTCTTGATGACGTGCAGATAGTAGTTAATTAAACCATCGACGGAACGGGAATATGTTAGGGAAGTTTTAAATTCCTTATTAGAAAAAATGATGTCATAATGATGTTACAAATGCAAGCAAAACAAGACAGGGGCCTCGGTTTTAGAATTCAAATCAAAAGTTTTTAAAAAAATACGTTAAAGATACTTAAAAATTTATGAAGCAGAAAAAGAAGCAATTCTGACGCAATTGTAAAATAGTAATGAAAATTTAATTAAATATTAAACCTATCCAATTTGGAATGTTGTGTGCAAAGTGAAACTGTTCAACTAACAAAACAAATTCTGCTATCTGCAGGAAAAATTCCTGTTACTATTTTATGCTATTGGGGAATTTTTAAACAAGTTAAAACTAAATATTGGCCTCAGAGACGTTTCATTGTAATTCGCAATGTTCTTTCATTCCATGTTAATGCAGGAATCAAAAGATTTAGTATAACACTATAGAATTGTATCGTAGATTCACTGGATAACACTAATGTATTAACATGGAATGAAAGTCATCATCTATAGTCCGCATTAAGCACCTTCGGACATTTATTTCTTTTTATCCCTCAAAGCAATAGTTGAAGAAATATTTTTTTTAAGTGGAAGAAAGAATTTCTGCTCAATTATTTCATACATCTCTGAATTCTTTTTATTATAAAGGAATTTGAAGATTCGACTTATACGATCTGAAAGTATGGAATACGTTAACAATTTTCAATAATTTTACTTAAAGTTTGATTTCTTAAAACTCAAGATATTGAACAACTACTTAATTTCAATAATTTCATAAAAAATTTAAGTCTCACATAATAACCATCTCAAAAGTTGTGGTAAATTAAATTATGTAAATAATATGTACTCGCTTCTCATTATATAGAAATTTTTCCATATTAATACCTCTTTGCTCTTGAGATTTATTCACACTTTTACATGACTGAAATATTCTACGTTAAGCCTTAATATGACATTATGATAACTCGTTTTGTTTAATCCAATAATCTAATAATCATAAAAAAGAAGGCGTACGCTAATATCGTATTTTATGAAGTTTCACTGACTGTAACGATGCAGTTTTATTTCTGATAAATGTACCTGAAATAGTATTGTAGATAAAAGTATGTTTCATTTTTATATAAAAGTAAAATGTATGTATAAAGTAAATAAATTACTAATTAATAAAACAAAAAAAGAAAATAAGATATTCTTTATATGATTATACAGAAATAAATAGCTATAAAACACTATAATTTTAACTTAAGTGTATTTCGCATTTTAAAATAAAAATCACCGTTCGAGGAATGAGTAAAATGTATCTTCTTATTTCTAAACTAAATTTTTATATGAAAAAAGGTGTGACTTCAACACTGTTCTGCCTTTTTATTTAGTCGAAATTCGTTTTTTTTTTACTTGATTAAATTTAGGTGTTTTAAAAAGAGCCGTAAAAGTTCCAAAGAAACCTATATAAGATTATCATTAGTTCATAAGATGTTTCTATACGCAAGCCTATATTCAAATGCTTTTAAGGCACAAAGGACTTTATGTAGTATAAAAATAAATAATTTCAACGACATTTTTAGGAAACTGATTAGTCGGAAAATATTTAATACGTTTCTATTTCCGTTATTTTTTAAATAACTTGAAAATAAAAATTAATAGTTTAATCAAGTTTAAAGTGCCAAAATTATATAAATATGTTTTTCTAATTTTTTATTTAATTAACAATCACACATCAGATCAGGCATTAAATTTTTAGCTACTTCAGATGCGAAAAATATTAAAACGAATCAATTTTATAGCATTTTTAGATGTCCGGTAATTTTAAACTAGGCGTTAAGAAAAATGTGACTTTTGGAAATGAAAGGGCTAATTGCTTGGGTAGTCCGAAGAGAGATTGAAATATCATTAAACATTCCAATATATTTCTCATGAAGAAAAAAAAACCCGAAGGAAATGTAGTCCTTTTTGGTAAACTCAGTGCACGAAGTTTTTTGGACCGTTCCGCCAAAATTATCTTGTGTTAATATTTTTTTAAATTTTAAAATCACAACTTCTTACTGGTCATGATAATTTTAAAGCGTACCTCCACAGATGTAACATGTTCCCTTTGAAAACTTAGTGACTTCAATGCAAGGTAAACAAAGTTTTGAGCATCTTATATTTTTTTCTTGAAAAGTTTAGAAAGAGAGAAAGGAAATGTCTCAAGGTTAAACTGCATGCTTTTAAAATCAACTGTTCTCCTAGTTCTTTTTTCTGCTTGTTTCAAATAAGGCTTCATTCACATTATTTTGTAACGCCCTTGCTTGTATTTGCAACATTTTTTTTTTGTTTCGTTCGTTTCTTAACTTTTGTTTTGTTATTTATTTTCTATTTTACTTACGTTATTTTGTTTGTTTTGTTTACTTCTGTAAGCCCCGAATGATACCTATAGTGCCCGGGAATTATTTTATCTGTCTTTAAAAAAAAAGGTGTTTAGAAAGCATTGCAGTTAATATGGAGAATTGTACTCTGAATTACGTTTAGCAAATAAAAGGAAAACTATAAATAACACCATTATTTAGGAAGAGTAAAACATATTTTGCAGAGCTCAACACATAATAAATAATAATCAAAGAATTGTATGTAGATCCAATTGTAAGATTTTTCTATGATCATTAACACGTTGTAAGTAGCTATTTTCAAAATTTTATTTATATATTATTTGAAAACATTTGCTTAGAATTGTGTTTGAAAAATACTTTAATAATTTTCAAGGGAGAACAAACCATTTATCTCTAAAAATATTATGGGTTTTCTTAGTCATAAGTTAATTGCTAAGGTTTATGTATTATATATATGCTATTTGATGTAATAATTTCTAGAAATATCACTCTTCAGCAAAATTCCCCAATCACTGTTATCTAGAAACTTTAAAGTGAAGGAAAATAATCAAAGCTGTTATAAGGATAAAATATTAGATTTCGCTTAGTGAAAAATAAGCTGCGCAATTTAAGTCTCTTTGAAATTTTACTGCTTCCTTAGTCTTTTCAGTAATTTCAGAATTCATTCTGCATGGTATAGATAATTATTTTAAGGTCTAATGAATACTTAAAGATGAGTCTCCTTCCAAAGAGGAGGAACAGAAGAGAAGCTGTTGGCTTAAATCTATGTAATACTGAATAAGAAAATTAATATTAGCTAAAGAAATTGCTACTGTTAGTTCCTTGATTTAATTTTTCATTTTCAATCAGTATACGATTTTAATTTTTCGTTTAATCAATTATTCATGTGGGTATATTTCTTTTTGAGTCTTTTTATGCTTATAATGAGTATGGAGAAGTCTTCCTGCTTTATTAATATGTTCGCAGTATAATTTTTTTATGAAGTTTTACGCTGAGTAAAACTTAGCTCATTATAAATGGATTTGTATTACATTCATTATTTAATAAATTTGGATGCATTTAATGATAAACTAATGGTAAAAATAAATTTATAAGCCTCTTAATTCAAATCTGTAGATATCTTCATCGTAGAAGCTTATGCACCATATGTTATGCTTATTATATGTTAAATAATAAAATCTTCACTGTAAATTTTGATATTTTTAGGATCCTAATGATCAGTTGTTGAAATTCCAGTTGTAACGCAATACCCAAGATTCTGTAGTCATTAGGGATGTAATTCATTATTATTTTATTAATGTTTACTTTTTCTTGCTACTTATCTCTAATTAAAAACTGTAAATTTTAATAGAATATTTTCAATTTTTAAGAAAAGTTACTTAAAATTTTATTAAATACAAGTACTTAAAAGTTATATGTTTAAATAAGCATCAGTAAAATAAATACATGCGAATTAATTTCCCTATTTTGAAAAAAATTTATGAGAATTAAAAATTATAACTATAAGTAAAAAAAAAATAACAATTGTGCTTGTTTGCACATCCTCAAGCTAAAGAAGGGCGTTATTTTAATGATTAGATAATTTACAATATTTTTTAAAAAGTACTAATTGACAAATTTGTTTTTTCACTTACCACCTTTGCAGTCAAATTTTAATAACTCTGATTTGACTTTATTTTTTTCTTATAAGTACTATCAGAATAAATCTTTTGATAATTCAAGCGTTTATATGTAATGAATAGTTTGAATTTTGAAAAAAAAATTAGTTTTACCTGTCTATATATATATATATATATATATAGGTTTCTCGACTAAACCTGTAAGAACCCACTCTAAAGACAGATCCAAATTCAGATTGGTTGAATGTAATAATTGTATCATATAAGTCTTGGCCCGAATGAACAGTGGACATACGTGATTGTTACTTGTTGTGTAACCTTTGTGTGAGAACAACGATTTTATTCTAGTACGATTATTTTTTCACGATTTTTTTAAATTCAGTATATGGATTTCAACTGCTTTGGCGAAACTAATGTTTTCTATCAATGTACATATAAACTCTCCAAGATGCTCTGCTCATTGGTTATAAACAGTCTCTCGACAATGCACATTCAATTGCTTTCTCTCAACGCACTAGCAGCGCGCACTTGATTAAAGATGAAACTTTCTATGACAGTGACATCATCAATAATTTAATAGATTATGAAAACGGACATGAACAGGCGAATTCTTTGAGATCAGATAAATTATATACAATGATCTATCTTTCCAACAAATCGAAAACGCATTTTCTTAAAACATATACCAATCTAGAAAGAAGTTCGAAATTCCACGAAAAGAATTTCGATCATGCATATCTGGTTAAAGCGACGTTCACAAACAACTGACCAACCGACATTCGTCAACAAAACATATCACTTACTTTATGGTGCCAAAATAATAAAACAATTTAAATTGTACCTTGAAGTGGCGAAAACGATTTGAACTAATTCTTTACAAGAAGATGTGTGCTTTGGATTAGGATGGGCAGCAGTGAATTATGCTTTTGAATTTTGAAAATTCTCCCATGTATACAAAGAGATATTAATTATTTTAAATGTTTCCGTGTGGAATTTAATTATTATTTTGTTTAGAAGTACTTTCTCATAAATTTACAAATCATTGACATCATCTTTAAGTGCGAATTTTTTTATAGCGACCCCTTTCTTCCGCATAAACAAAAATTATATAATATGTTGACAAAGTTGTTAGTTAAGTGTAAGTATTTATGAAATTTTCGCATACTTTTTGTGTGGTTTCTTTTATGCAATCCCTATCTAATGCACAAAAACAGGTTTTACTGTACATGATTTTAACTTGGATAAACAATATATTTCATATTTAAAACTATTTTCTGTAAATATAAACATGAAGTAAAACATAAAACTATAAATTCTAAATTTCGTTCTCAAACTATTTTATTAAAAATATCATGGAAATTCAAATATTGCAATATAACAAATATATTTACAGAAAGAAGAAAATTAGCTTCAAAAAACTGAGTTATTTGTTCCAAAAACTATTTCTTTCATAACCTGGGGAAACATCATGATGCTTCGTGTTTCTGGTTCGGTAAACCGCAATTTTCTCATCTTGAGATTTTTTCAGAAGGAACATCATGATATAAAACACTGTAAGTTGATGATATTTTCAGTTTACACATTCATTTGAAATAGTGTTCGTTGGGGAAAAAAATATAATGTTTTTTTTTCCCTTCATTTTCTCGCTTCAGTAAATTCTTTATTTATGTTACGAAGATAGAAAATCAACCATTTTTTTTTTATCAAAGTAAACTGTATTTTGGGCAAATGCAATAGAAAAATCTTTCACTCTCTATACTTGAGATATTTTCATACAAATATATACTTTTACAGGAATTTGTGAATATTAAAATAACTATTTTATCAAAAAACTTCGGAAATTGCATCCAAAATGGAACAATCATCGCTGCATTTATGTTTTCTAAACGACATGGGGCTCAATCTTTCTTAATAATAAGTCATATATTTGTAATACATCTAACTATTCTGAATAATATTTTACGATTTGAAATAAATGGGTTTATTTTACATACTTAATCTCCATTACAACCGTCGTAATTCAGATATATTCACTTAATTCATATCAGTCTTCAGAACAAAAAAAAATGTATTGTAGAATAATGAAATATCGGCATCATATTTAATTGATCAAAGTTTCAAGATAAAAAGTCAATACTTGTGCGAGAAAATTTACTTCAAATCGGAAATAAAGGTACATTAACAACTAGGGTATCCTCCAGGATATTGATGCCCGGTAGGCAAAAATAAATTTAATGTGGCATACAGGTACTGAATATTAGTATGTGTGATGAACTTACGTGTCAGATACACTTATTTGGACAATAAAGGTTATTTAATTCTGGTTATTTATGATGTTATAGTGTCTGTCTAGTGTTGTTAAATTTGTGATCGATTGTAGAATGATCTCGTGATCTGTCAGGCCAAGGCCACAAGTTGATGCTCTATTGAGCATATTATACTACAATAGTGGTATGAGGGTGCACAATATTCCGTTTGAAAACACCCACAAAATAATATTCATAAATAATAGCAAAATGTTTGAGTTGCGAGACTGACGTAAAAGTTTGCAGTTACGTGGCGTGAAATAACAACAAGAGTGATCCTACTACCATAGAAAACTGTTTCTCAGAAAAAAGAACTGGTTTCAGACCCAGTGAGCCTTGGTCGCTGATAGGTTCTTTGAAACCACTGAACTGGCTTTCTTATAATCAATATACGGACATCACTGGCATGAAGACAGAAACAGCACTCATTCGAGATAACAGAACAACGCCATTCCACCCTCCAATCACTGAAATCGCAAAGGTCAAAGATTTTGAGTTAACGGTATGAACGTTACAGGATGTCCTGCTCGGGGCTAAACCTCAAAAAAATCAAAGTTCACTGTGTCACTCTATGTCACAGACCATAGCTACAACTTTTTCTGTATATGCTGTGCGATCTCTTGATGACAATATTTTAGCAATACTGCGGACAGAAATCATTTTTTTTCTTAGCTATATTTTCAACCTTCTTCATACCCTTTGAATTGTTGATAATGGTTTCTTCCTTTTCTAAAGGCATTCTTTACTAACATCCACTCTCTACATCTACGATAAATAAGTCTCACTAACTATGCAGCGCTTTTTTAAAATGCACCTAATTCGCAATCTCAAAGAAGCGCTACTACCTCCACACTTAAGCGTCTAGTCCAGTGCTTCTCACACTTTTAATATATGCGACCCAATATTCAATCATAATTTTCATCGCCCTCCCTTCCATACAATAACAATGTAGTGAATTCAATAATACTATACTTTGACGCTAAAGCTACAATACGATAACTGCTTAAGTGCTACCTGCGTAGAAAACGTCTCGCTCTGCCAAAGCGTTAATTGCCCGGGATGTATATATATATATTTCCGTAGTACGATCTTTTCCGTGCACTGCTATCCATAAAATTATTCCGGCCTCAAAATTCAATAAAAGCACCTTCACAGTGTTTGCGAAGCATTTAATTATTTCTGAGGATCTGTCTATTCATTCCTTTCCATTGTTCTCCCAAACCCAATACCTCACATGCGCGCATCTATATAGAAAATTGTGGCATTGGAAGACGAATCGAATAGTTTTTAATCGGCAGTTAAGGGATTAATTATAAACCTTACAAATTAAAAATATAAGTGTTAATTTGTGTGCATAATTTAAATATGACAAGCCCATGGATTAATGATAATTATAAAACTTGTTCTTAACTTAGTATTGTTAAATTAATTATAAAATACGTTGCGCAGTACTGATGCATTTATAAGTATTTTTAACAGTGTAAATGCGTATTTTATTTTTTAATATGCCAGAATGTATTTTGTTTATTTACTTTCAGAAAACGAATATTTTTTTTAAAAATAATCTTTTGTTTTTGATTTTTTAATATGTCCGTGCTCCCTTTGTAGAATTATCACTGCCCCTAAAGAGGCGCACCCCACAGTTTGAGAAGCACTGGCCTAGTTCTAAATAGGAATCAATTAGTTTTTCAGATGTGGAAGCACGCCTACGTAATTTCGTTTGTCTAGTACAATTCCTTCTTGATGTTGGAATTTGTTCCCCACCAGTGTATATTTGAGTAAAAATATCGAATTTTATATGAAGAAAGTAAATTATTCTAATTTTTATCAATTACTTTTAAAAGTAATTCTATCAATTATGCAACAAATCAATAAAAAAATAAATTTTTCTGAATTTACAGAGAAAATCAATGCAACAAATGTGAGCTTGGGCGTTTTCAAAGTACAAAAGCCAGAGCGAATTACACAAAGCTAACAAAAATACATGTTACCTTTCTTTTAATGCCAAAATTCACAAGCATTTGGTCAAGTTAAACAAAGAGTGTGAAATAAAGCGCAAACAAATATCTTATGAAATATTACTAACAATTTTTGAAAAAGAGTAAAAATATGAAAGTTAATGTAGAAAAGTACAGATAAATTTCAATGTATGCAATTATTTGTTTAATTGCACTAGTAGAAAAATGCTTTCTAAATATTTAACCAATTTTGAATAAAAACAGTTCAGTTCTGAAATTACTGAATATTTTTCTTTTAATGAATATCGCATTTAGAGAAATAATTTATTAAATCTGAATTCATGGCAAAATTTTAAAAAAAAAACCATTCATTCATGCAGTGTTGCTCTAATGATTTACTTTAGATAAACTAAATTTTTATGAATTTGTTTTTCTTTTAATATATTAACTACCGCATGAAGGAACTAATTTTATATATGCATTTTTCCAGACCTGCAATTAAAGAAAACTCATTATAAATTGTTCCTAAAAGCGCAGAAAAAAATATAAAATAATTAAATCTATGCATGCAATCTTATTAATATTTCGTACATTTAAACGATAACAAATTTTGCGTTATTCTAATAAGAGAAATTGATGCAATTACGTTATGTCTGATTTCAAAAAGGAGCAAAGAGCTTTTGTCAAACGAAGAAAAAGAACATTTTTGAAAATTATACCAGATACATAAGTCTTCTTATTTGAATAATTAATCTTACAATAATATTCGAAATTAATTGCAAAAATAATAAAAACATTTTCTTAGTTATTGATGCATATGTATTTGAACCCTTCATAGCTTCTTAAATAATTAGCATTATAAGGAAACTTTTCCTAAGCCTAGATATAATTTTTAATATAATGAAGGAATTTCTCTCAAGCTATTGATGAATATGTATTTCAAAATACCCCATAAGGATTTACTTTAATGATATAAACGTTCCTATTTTCTAAACTATTGGGGGGAAAAATGTTATCTTGAATTTATTAATTTGCTTTTTTTATTAGCAACCTTTCATTGATCATGAGCACACACAATTATGACGGTTTTTATATTTTCTGTTACTTAATATTATAACATTTCAATTCCTTCTTTCTATGTCTCACATATTATTTTTTTGCTTAGTCCCACTTTTAATTTAACGTCAAAATAAGATTAAATTTTAGGATTTATAAATCCTACCATAAATATAATCCTAAAATTCTAAAATGTTAAATATTTAAGGACATTACTTAAACAAAATAACAACTCAGTTTATTTATTAAATTTTTTTTTAACTATTTGAGTATAAAATGTTAATTATTTTTAAAAATAACCTTATTAATTAGAAATTTATTTTTCAAATGGGTGTCAATACATTTTAGGCCGGCTAGTCTTTATTTTTACAAAAACTGTAATTAATTGTTATTTTTCAATTACTCTTTCAAAAATACTATTTTAATCTGTCGATTACAGCATGATTGTTTCTTGAAAGTAATCTGATACTTTTAAAACAAAAACAAAAAAAATATATTTATAATCAAATTTCAATTGTAAGATCTATGAACATGCAGTTTAAAGATTTGTTTTTTTTTTTAAATTGTATTCTATGTATTTATTTTATTTATATTATAAAAATATTAATTTATTATTTGCTTTCAGTGATTATTCTGTTTAAATTTAAATTTTATTACTTTTTAATACGAACTATGCATATTTATAACCGTTTATATAATCTGATGTCTATGCATTGCCGTTTTTTAGTTAAAAAATTGATTTTAATGCCAAACAATTTTTTGTTATTTATAAGAAAAAAAGTTTATTTAAACGGAATAAGTTTACGAAATGAAATTTTTCTTTAGAAAAATGGAATCATATCACAAAGATGTAAGTGATGCACCCCCTACACACGCACAATATAATTATACATATGTATCCATATACGTACAATAAGGGTATGTGTAGCTGTGAGAAGTTCACTCGCTTGTGTATATGTGTTTGAATCTTTGGTGCTTGGAACATAGAAGACACAGAAAGTCAATGTTTTTTTTCCTGTGAAGTTTTATTCAAAAATAAGCAATAGAGAGAACTGCGTTCTTTTTAATGCCTTGACGCAATATGTTCTTAAAGGAAGATAAACATAAGTTTTAAGAAAATGTGATGAAAATGCAATAAATAGAAAAAAATCAGTTTTTTATACCTATAGACGTTATTCAACTTAAATAAGGTTTACATTTTTGGATTTGTTTATAACTAGAAGCATCTTTTTATAAACATTTCCTATAAATATAATGTGCATTCTAATTTTTCTTTAAAACGGTTTCATAAGATTCCAGAACCAAAACAGTTAAGAAAAATATGATGGGCTAAGCAAAAGAAACGTCATTATATTCAAAAGTATTGTTTTGAGTTTTGTACAAATTTAATCTTAGCACAACAAATAACAAGTTTAACTATTTCTATCAAATTAGCTTCTTATATTAAAATTATTTTTTTACACAAGCAAACATTTTTGTAAGAAATTATATAACCATCAATTGTGTATTTTTTACTGTTTTTTTTCTTCTATTTCTGCTGATATTACTCTCAAGCTGTGAAATTTCCTAGACAATTAACACGCACATTCATTATCATGAAAATGGGAAGATACAAAAAGTTGACATTGAAATTGGTAAGACCTATAGTTTAAAAGAAAGTTATTTTTGAATTTGCAGAAAAATAGCTGAATGATTAATTAGATGAAAGACAGTGCCGGTTATTTCTTTAAAAACAGATAGTTATATAAGTTAAAGAATAGTAAGTTTTAAGAAAGCCGTCTGTATCAACCCCTTATCAATTGAGAACACTTATTAGTAGACTAGGGTTTGACAGTTTTTCAAACCCGATTTGAAAAAAAAACCTGGTTTTTGAAGTAAATATGTCCCATTTAAGGATCGGCTTTTAAATTAAGTAAACCAGTATACAGAAGTCATATTATTATGTAGAATTAACAACTCTTTTGCTGTATTTACAAAATCCACAAAAGATTTCTATTTCAGCGAAGAAATCTAATATACATTTTATAGCTTCAAAAACCAAAATTATTAAGTTATGTGTAAATATATTCTCCAGAATATTTCCAAATTCCTTTGTTAAAACCGATTTTGATAAAGAGAAAATCGAAGAAACTACTCATCAGAGCAATTGTTTTTTAAAAGAAGCCATGGAAAACCAATTCATATGATTCTTGAAGACCTCGAAGAAAAGCTCAGAAATTCAAACACACTGAAAGCTGAATTTTCATTTTTTGAGACAACGAATAAAAGAACAAAAAAAACTTAGAATTATTATGTGAGGACCTGAAAACTACAAAACAATTATACAACTACAAATATTTAAAATTTCGGACAACATTGTATACAAAATAAAAACAAATCTTAACCACCAATCAGTGGACCATTTCATGCTTTTTAAAATCCTATCTGCTTAGGATAGCGTTTCTCAAACTGTGGGGTGCACCCCCCTAGGGCAGGCGTGATAACCCTACAAGGGAGGGGCACGAGCATATCGAAAATAAAAGTTTCAAAAAAACTAATTTACTTGAATGAATTAAAACAAAATATTTTCTGACATAATAAAAAATACACACGTTTACACTGATATAATTAATATATCTTATTTGACAATATTACACGTCATTTCCACTTTAAGCTGTCCTGCAATAAAAAAAAACTTTTTGTTTGATTTGATGTAATCCCACGAGATGAGCGATTTTTTTTATTACGTTTTCTTTTTAAACCTAAAATACTACTCCTTCAGAGAAAAAACAAAACCCAGACCCAGAGAAAAATTGTAGGAATATAAAAAAATCCATCACTGACATTTAGGGAAGTTGTAAATAATGTATTTCTGTTGTGCTTTATTCCATGTGAAAGAGTTTTATGATATTTCGAAAAGTACAGATGATTGAAGGATTATTTTGTCAAGGTTTATTTTTATGATAAACATAATGAAAAACATATAAAGCATAATAAAAAAAGTTTTGCACAGTTATTTTTTAGAACTAAAATCCATATTTTTATATTGAATGCACTTTTAGCCCTATTCGCGAGTGGCGCAAAGCAGCCCCAGGCTTACAAAATCGTTACTGTTTATTTTTTACTGATGACTATGGTAGTACCCTCCTATATGACAGACTTCAGAGGAACTAAAATGTATTTGTCACACAGTTCTCTCTTCTTTGGAGTAGCAAACGTTTCTTTACAATCTTAAGGTTCTTGTTTTGACCGAGTTCCCCGCGTGACCACTTTTGTTCCGAAATAATTTCTATGAACATGATACATTTTTCCGCTGCGATAAATGTAAATGATCAGCTTATATAAAAAAGAAATGAGTATCTGTGAAGGAAGTTTAAACGGATAGAGCAAAGGAAGAACCTGTTGAAATAATACATATAAATCATGATAGCGAAAGTAAATTTTAAGAAAAGCGATGAACATGAAACGAAAGGAAAATGTTCAAATGCTTAATAAGGAAATTCACCTACTAAATATGAAGCCATAAGTGTACCACAAGCCAAACTTCACCCTGTCAAAAAGATACAAACAAGAAAAAGGTAAGCATGCTATTTGTCGATCATCAAAAGGCATTAAAACTGCAATAACTTGAACAAAATATGACAGTTTTGCCTGCAAAAAACATTCCTGTTATGTTAGAGAAAAGTGTTTGTGATTTGCGTCCTTTATTAATGTATCGCACATTTAAAGTATTTTAGTTCAGTTTTATTGGATGTTTTCTCAAGTTATCAAAGAATAATTGAAAAGTCCTTGAAAGTAGGTAAGTATACTTTATCTTAATTAAAATATTCACTTGAATTGGGATTTTTATCGTGTATAATAGCCTACTTAACCATTAACGTTAGTAGCAGTGCGTGTCTGCTCCCGGATTAAAACATTTTGAAGTCTTCAAGTTGTAAATATTAAAAAATAACACAATTATTCTGCATTGGAATTTTACATTATTTTTCATTATTTAACATTAATTCTAAATGCTAATTCTGTGAGGTTTAAAAAATTACAGTTGATTTTGCTAAAGAGTTGCAGTTCATGACTGCAACTCTGGCAGAATTGACTCCAAACATGGTTTCTACGATCTCAATTGCTGCTGACAAAATAATCTCCCTTCGCTAATAGTGTGAGTCTTTTTACATCTGGCTATTTTGTATCATACTTTGTAAAATGTAATTAAAGCTTTTTCATCCACAAACAACGTTTTTTTTTAAAAATGATTTTTGTTTTTTGTATGATTTTAATTTTAATTCAAAGAGCTCTCGAGGTGTGTTAATGTACTCACCATGAAGCGTTTCCAAAGGTCTTTTAAGTTTATTAGGTTTCATACTGTCTGCTACCAATATATTTTTGAACAAATAACTCACACGCCGATTTTTCTTCTCCGTTTACTTTAGTAGTGGTAAATCGAACATTTACATATTCTTGAGAATACTTACTTGATTTAATTTTCGGAACTATGCTCTTCTGTGCACTTGCTGATGCTTTATTATCGTCGAATGTTCGCTTATGACTTAAAAAATTATTCCATGTTTTTGTTAATCTTCTGCCGTAAGTACTTAATACCGTGAATTACAACTAAAGCGTAAATTATAAAATATACATTAAAGGTAGACTCGGTAGCAATTGAAGTATTGACTGGACCAACTGGAATTCTACGAGGTACAGCATTTTTACATGTTTTTGACCAGACGTGCGATAAGTTGCCGAAACCCAAGCAGACGTTCGCGAGAATGGTAGATGTGCTGGGGATATGATAGAGAACAACATAGACGACTGACTTTTTTCTAATGACTTTTCTACTTTTAGAAATGGATGGTGGAGGAAATATATCTTTAATTAAATATGATTTTGTAATTTGCTCTAATTTAAAAATTAGTTAAAGGAAAAAATTACATAACAATTATCCTATTACTTGAAAGTGGTTTGCTTAAAATACATATTATTTAAAAGTAACATATACAAAATTTAATACTTATCTTGATAATGTGTATGGTATATAATTAAGATCGTATTGTAGCCTTAGCGTCAGATACATTATTATTGAATCCAATACAATATTGTTGTATAAGGAGGGTGCGATAAAATTAAGATTGAAAATTGGATCGCCAATAGTGAAAGTTTGAGAAGCACTGGCTTAGGAGAAATTAAAATTAGTAAAAATATTATAAATCTAATTTAAAATTTTTGATATTTAGTGTAAGTAATATATAAATGTCATCTTTATTTTTTTTATATATTTTGACCATGAGATGGATTTTGTTTTTTGTAATTTTACATAATTTAAATAAAATATTTGTCCCAATTATATTTGTTTTTAAAAATTAGGAAACTGGCTAAAATCAGTTTTTTGGAAAGATTGAATTCGAAACTGGTTTTTCAGTAAGTCAGTGTTTGTATAAACCCTATAGTCGAGCAACTCATAACAATCTTTTTTATCCGCTAATTTTAACTGAATATAATCTTCTATGCACAAGTTGAAATGTGTGTTTAGTATTCCATCAAAATATCCGTACTTAAAACTTAGTAAGAGGAAGCATCAACCATCTCTTGAACATATGAAATGAAACTAATACAGTTAAAAAAATAACATGTTGCTTCGTGAGAACTGTCACACAAAAATGTTTTTTCGGATAAAAAAATATATCTCGACGGACCAGACGGGCATAGATTTTATTGACTTGATAGCTGTCGTGAACCATCCAGGTTCTCGAAGCTACAAAATGTTTGGTTACGTGAAGAATTGTGACAAATAATCTGTTAACAAAACGGCATAAATTAAATACTTGAAATCAAAAACTAATTCAAAAGATTCTCGAGATATATCTGATTAAACTTTATCGAAAGAAGTAACTCTCATTAACATTTACCGAATATGTAATTCTGCAGATATTATCCCCATTAACATTAAGAGTTCTACGAAATTCCGGTTTCAAGCTATTAATGTTCAATTTTAATGGTAATTAAGAATTCCTGAAAAATTTTTGGAACATTTTATTACGTGAAATTTACAGAAAGGACAAGGCTTACTCCATCAAATTTGAGGTTTAAATAATCATTGAAAAAAATTTGGAAAAGTATTTGAAGTCTTTTTTGAAGCAGTCTTCCATTTTTGTGATTTGTAGAATGATTAGATCAATACTGGAAAGTTTTTACATTATTAAAAGTTTTGTACCTAATGTTTATTTGGCCTAAGAATTGTTTCAATCATTCTATATATAACAGTCAAAAATAAATTTTCGAGGAATAAAGAGTTAAAATTGTATAGTTATTTTTATACATACGGGTAACATTGTTATTTCTCAAACAGCATTGAATCCGCACACATTTTAAACATTTAGCTCGAAAATTTTGCTGCTTTTCGCTTAGTCTTATATTTTTCAATGCAAAAAAGCTCCTATATTTTGATAGAGGTTCATTTCTTTTTCTTTTCCTTTTTTGGCATACAGAGTTCAAATTGATTGGTAAATTGCTCTGTTGCAAACAATTCTGAAATATAAAATTTGAGCCGAAAGCAAATATAATAAAAGTCAGAAGGCAATCCATATGTTCGTGTATTTTGATGCTCTCTTTTTAAAGCAAATGTCCGTTGTTTTTTTTTTAAATAGTAATGCTGTTTTTTCCTTTGAGCAAAGAATTGCATTTATGTTTTGAGTTATTATCGGTTTTTTTTCCTTTATATTTTGCTTAGTAACCTAAAAAATGTAACATTTGATGTTTTGTTTCGAAGAAAAATATTTATTTGAATATTATATGCCTTCTGAATGTAGAGAAAAAAGTATTCATTTTTGATTATTTCTATATGTTTGTAGAGAAATAAAAAAATATGCATACTAGTTATAAACATTACTAAGTGGGTACATAAATTTTTATTCTCAAAGCTGTTTATTTTACTTTCCTTGAATGCCGATTATTTACGCCACAAATTTTCTGAAGGGGGGAGGGATGTTATAGTAAGCTTTTAAAAATAGACAACTCTAATATGGTATTTTAAAAAACAATTTTAGAGAATTTTTCCACAAACTTTTTGTGGAAAAACTTTCTATTTATATTCAAATGCGAAATATTAACAGAAAATTTCTTTGAAATAAATCAAGTATAAAAATATTAAAAGTTTGAATATTCTCTTGCAAACATCTTAATAAAAATGTAGCCCCTTTACTTTGACATTGACTTAACAGAATAGGATAAATAAAAAAAAAAGAGTTTAAGAAATATTGTGATCATTATTATTAAGTGTGAAATATATTTTTAAATAATTTACTCGAATTCAGTTTTCTAAAATTAAAAAATGAAAATTTCAATCGATAAAATAATATAATGTAATGTTCAGAGGTTAGAAAAAGGTAAGATTTTTGCAACAATTATTTCTTTAAGTACTTTCTTTAGAGGAAATAAAATATGTAAGAACTATAATAGCTCATTTTTCTGTACTGTTCTTGTTTTCTTTCTTATAACTGAAATATAAGTTTAAAAGCTTGTTACATTAGCAAAAATAATATTCAAAAAACCAGATCTAAATTGACAAGTGGAAAATATTGATGCATCAGTGATACATGTTTTGAGAATTACTATTTTCATGAAAACTCCAAGCTTATAAACTATTTGTACTTAAATATATGAAAGAAAAAATAGTGTAACTGATGCAGGTGAATTTATTATTCAGAAATGTACACAAATGCAATTAATTTTAAATTTTTATGGATATATTCCTTAATACATAGTTTTAATTCAACTATTTTCATCCATTTTCATTCGAATTAAATGTAAATAAATATTTCTCAGAAATCATTTTTGAGCTAATTATTTTATTGACTCATTACAATTTTCCCATAATCCTTAGTATTTACATTAATTCCAGAATGTGCATTCATAAAGGACTAATACATAATCAAATATTATGAATATAAATGCTACGCGAAACGAAACTAATATTTAAATAACTCAACGAATTCCAAGTTAAGCTCATGCATGCATTTAAAAATAAACATAATTATTAGGAAATTTCATCTAATTACCACATAGCTCTAAAGTAAGTGTTTGTTTGTTACTAATATTCATTAATTATGAAAGGTGATTTATATCTGAACTAATTTCTGATACAATAGAAAAAAGATATTAAAATATTTTTTGTTACATTTCACAAGGTCTAATGAATAGATTTCGGGAAATGTTCTAAAGTAAATGATTTTTAATTTCTGTTAATATTTTACATTTCAATTTAACTTAGGTAAAGAAAAAATATAAATTGTAAGATTTGTTTCCTTTGACTTTTAAAACATTAAAATACATGTTAATATCTAACATTAGCATTTTAAAAAATATATAAACAATTTATATACATTCTATCGCGTTGAATTAAACAAACAAACAAACAATGTTACTTTTATTAAATTTAGCTAAATTAATATAACAGTACAAATCTGCAAAAATTATATTATATTGAGATTTGAGCAATATTTCAAACAATTTTAGTGATTTATTTTTAAAAGATTTTTAAAATGACAGAATTTGTTAATGTTCATCAAAATAGATGCATTCCGTCTTAATTTGAGATTTCGAATGTAACTATTTTATAAATGATAAAAAGCTTTAAACTTAATTTAAAAATATTAATACATTTTTAAAAATGTTCAATGGTACATTTTGAAAAAAAATGTAAACAAACAGCACATTTAATTTAAAGGAAATAAAAATAGAAATTTCATTAAATTCACTCTATTCTATTGTTGTTGAAACGAATCCCACCTGATCGATAAAGGTCAGATCGGGACCCACGAAATTCACCATGGCAAAATGATACATGTATGCCTGTCGTTAGCCGTAGCTTTGAGCATCATACGGATGACAGTATGATCTGGGTCGTTTCCAGCCCCATTTCGAAGAAGAATATTCTGTGATTAGGGGCCTCCCACCTCGCTTCCCTTTCCATCAACCACACAAAAGTACTTGCAGCTCGGCGGCTATTTAGAGTACCCCCATGCCGCAAATGAATTTTCAAACATGCTCACCTCCTTTGGGATTCGATCCCCTGCCCTACGGCACAGCAGTCAGCGTCACTAACCGTTGTACCGGATAATCTTAAACCATTTATCCTCTATTCTTAATCCATTAAATACAGCCTTAAATTTGCGCTTTAACAGTTGCACCAAACTCAAATTTTAGATTTATTTGAGCATCAATAACACAAAAAAGGGATTTTAAATAAAATCGCTACTTTTAAAAATAATATTATTTGATCTATATCATAAAACCCTGCTAGTTGAAAGTAAAATTAATTATCAATAACCAATTAAGGTAAAGTAAGATTAAATTTTAATTTAATTCTAAAATAACTAGAACAATGTTGAAAAAAATTTAGAATAGAATGTTACGTTTTCGCAATGTAAGTCCTGAATGAGTTAATGAGATTTCCTAATAAAAAGTTCTCAATTTATTGTAATATAGAATTTCTGCATAATGTAAATCAGACGGAATGATAAAGGAGAAAAAATCAATGGGTAACTTGATTTGGAGAACCAAAGGTAATATTATTTTAAAAATGAATGTTCATAATAAAATTAAAAAATTTATAATTTTGAGATTTCCTTCTTTGAAATTTGACTAAATAAACAATTCCTAAATCCCCTAGGAAACAACATAGACTTGTGCAATAATATAGTTAATTGAAACCAAAGCTAAAATAAAACAAGGGATAATGGAAATTCAGAAATAAATTGGTAAGAAAATGAAAAAAATACCCCTTAAACATGTTATTTTTAAAACTCTGATTAACTTACTCTGATCCTTACTTCCTTTTGGATAAAAAAAAAGGAAATAGATAAGTGAGTTTTGCGAAGTATTTTAGTGACTTTAATGACTCAATCACAATGCTATCGAAACTCTCGAATTAGATTAAAATCCCATTTTCTTCTTCGATTTCCATTAAAATGTAATTTACTACTTTTCTCGTTTGCTTCGCTTAAAACTGTAAGCAGCAAAATAAATTCAACTCTTTAACTTAACATCTTGATAAGAAAGCCGTATTGTAAAAAATGGCATTTTGAAAATATTGCTTTAAATGTAGAAATGTGTGGGTTGATTAAAAATGAAAAAAAAAATGGAAGTTCATAAATTGAATAAGTAAATCCTTTATCTCTGAAATTAAAATGTCACGAATCATCAGTTAAAATTATGTCGAATAAAATTCAGCCTATTTAAAGAAGTTTTATTAAAAATTGGAATAATGTATCTTTGGATAAAGAGTCCTAACAAGCACATATTCTAAAACGATTTCTTAAAATTAAATATTTAATTTTGTATATGTTGAAAATTTTAAAGAATATATAAAATATAAGTCAAAAATAAGAAGTTGTATTTAAAAAAGACATGACTGAATATTGTAATGCAAAACGCAATAAAAGAAAAAAAATGATTAAAAATGCTTATAGTTGAATTAATATTTTTAATATAATTTAAATTGTTAAAAGTAAAAAGTTCTTTTTTTTTTAATTTTTAAAGTATAGGAAATATATTTTGCTCTTAATTCATCTAAACTTTGTTATTATTTTTTATGTTATTTTGTAGAAATATATGAACTTAGTAATTGTCGTGAAAAAAGTATAAGTTAGTTTTTAAAATAGAATAATTAAATGGAGGAATAAATTATGTTATATAGGAATTTATGTGCCTTAATTGCTTCTACATATCATGGTAAAATAATTAGTAAAACACTTTATAAAAGTGTGTCCATCCAAAAGATTTAGTTACATTATTTTATAAATTTTTCAAATAACGGGGGATTTAAAATTGATACAACTTTGTTTCTAATTTAATCTTTGCAAAATCGTGAAGTATATTGTGAATTACTCTTACAATATATCATTCTGCATTGTCCTGGAAGATTATTTTTCAAATTGCATAATTTTACTCACAAAATGGGTACTCAAAATAGTATTTTAATTTGGAAAACCCAGTATATTGTTATAGTATTTTATGATGCATGCAAGTAGTATGCACAGATTCATAGCCATTTCGAAAAACTACCTTGTAATTCTCAAAAACTGCCCCTCTCTTTCAAATCGATATTGAAAATATGTTAGTTAATGTGTAAATGTAAAGTCTGTTTATATCAAAGTTGACATGTGCTACCTGGAAAGAAAAAGCGCATTAGCATTCTTTTCTTGAAAAAAGGTGAGAAACTGGAAAAAGTTAATAAATAAATTTTAGAGTTTATTCTATTTTTTAAGAAAATACACTTTAAGCACAATAATGCATATGATAAAATGTAGAAATGCATTTTCCTTTGTTCACTTTGATTTAATTTATTTCGGTTAATTTAGCACTTGATGAGGGAAAAGGATATTTTATAAGGAACACGTAATAATGTACCACGTTCAATTGATAAAGATGACATGTAAGCTGGCACCTCCTCTTCTAATTTTTTTACTATTTCAACGGATGGAGTTTTGAGCCTTGACATATTTTACTTGTATCAGACCCCCTACATCAAGAGTGTCGAACTCAAATGCTAACTTGGGCCAAACAAACAAGGTTTATTTTTAGGTGAGACGCAAAAATATCAATATTCATTGAAACGTAAGTTTACTTCGAATAATATACATTAATAAGCTTAAATAAAATAGCAAGAAAAATCTAATGTTTACGTCCTGACACTTGACATCTCTTCTTTGGTACTACCTTTCCTATTTCGATGCACTTTTCCGGTAAACTTTGGTATTTTATTATATATTATTGTGTGCCGATATACGGTCGGGCTGCAAAATGTTCTTTGTGGGTCCATGGTGTGACAACATGGTGGATCTTCAGAGATACTGGGTTATAATAGCCCGGGACTGAACAACATCGTCCAATAGTTCATGACTTCTTTTTCGTCCAATGTTTACCAAATCCTTGGCGTGAAGTAAATGCGGGGAAAACGTTTCCGTTAAAACTTATCCAATGTTACAGTTCAATGTATTGAACGTAATTCTGGTATCGAGAATACCATAGTTCGATTCCTATGACTGTATTTTATTGGCTAAGTATGCAAATTGATAGTATAAATTGTTTAATAATCACGTAAACTATATCATGTATAGAGACAGTAATACACAACTGTGTCATTATATAATCTTCAATAAAAAAGGTCAGGACAAACAGTTACTTTCCAACAGTATGGACGAATTCCCCCTTTCGTTCCTTATCATTTAGACTTCATTAGTCTTTTTGTCCACTAACAAAAGTTATAAACAAAATTTGAAATCATGGATACATTTAAACGATTGGTATGGTTCAATAAATCTCAGTTCAGGAAATCATTCATAAAATTAAGCAGCAACAAGAAATCTACGGGGGAACTTTTCAGAATAATTATAGATAAAATGAGGCTTAGGGGAAAAACTAATTTCATAGCCGAAAATATACATTATTTCAGTATTAACAACGGAGGTGCAACATGGAACCACAAGGTTACAGAGAAAGTAAAAAACATTGATTATAGTTTTAATGAAATTCTCCATTGAAAATATCTCAAAAGGGTATAAAAACGTTGGAGCAGCCCAAAGAATCATCAATAGCAGAATTAATATTAGCTGCTGTAGTATAAGGATCATGTTCACGAGCTCATGTACAGCCACTCATCCGTTCAATTCCTGGTTTCATAGAAGACACGCCGTGCAGAGGAGTTGGTGCATGTCCAAACTCTCATAAAAAGGCCTTATGCTGGTAGGGCATGGATGTCTGGAAAGTAATGTACCACTTTGGACACCATATTATGGCTTGAAAGAGGCTCAAAGTTACGAGGGGCATCGGAAAATGCCTTAGTGTTAATGTAGAATGAAATAAAAGGAGTTTGATTGGTAGTACCATCAAATTATCTTTCCTCTAGCTATTTACGGGAGCAAAAATTAAGGGAAAAAAAAAAGAAGACTCACAAATTGTGCTGGAAAGGAACAGTATTTTTCAATGTTAGACAAACATCAGAAGATGCGTGCTGAAAGAAAACAAGATGTACGAAAAATTCAAGCAGAAATTCATAGAATCCTACGTATGTAAAATAAAAGGAAAATAAAACCCATCACACACAGACACATCAAAAACTTGGTGGCGCAGAGACAGTTCAGCGAAAGTAATTAGGGTTTGGAATTAAATTGCTGTAAAAGTTCTTTGGTTCACATTGAATCATGGCAGTGAAACCATTAGCTTCATTGGAAATTTCAACTAAAGTAAGACTTATGTCTTTATTAATTTTTATAAAATCCATGTTTTTATTTTTGTAATGTTTATCTAATAAACTACATAGCGAGGGCGTTAGAATGAACCGTAGTATCACATCACCTGTACTATTCAATCTCCAGCATTCCGTTTTCTTAGCGCAATATACCAATCGATGTAGTTTACCAACTATAAAATCCTGTACTTCTAGAATCATATCTTCTCAATAGAGGGCAAATTTCAACGGTGCCGTCACCCGAGAAGGATTGAGAAGAGCAAGTGTTGACCAACCTGAAGGTGTTTCTCTCTTTGTTAACATCTCTGCGATTATGTGAAAGTTTATTTTTAATATTCTTCACGCATATATATATATACTATTGGCCATTAAAATTACTACATCATGACGAAATGCTGATAACAAAATTGTATTTATTGGACAAAAAATAAAACTAGAAATAACATCTGATTAAATTTTCAAGAAATTTGGGTACAAGTTCTGAGAAATCAGTACTCAGAACAACCATCTCTGGCAGTAATAGCAGCATTTATACGGATGTGCATTGAGTCAAACAGATATTGGACAGCATGTACAGGTACAGATGCCCCATGAAGCTTCAACACGATGTCACAACTCATCAACCAAAGTGACTGGTGTATGCTGGTCGTGCCAAACACCGGGCTTCGGCCCTCTTGATGCTGTAAAGAGAACCTGGATATATCTGAAAAAAATGAAGTTTCACCCAATCGTTCGTCTAGGTTCATCGTTCATCACACCATTGAAGATGTTTCCGTCTGTAATGCAGCGTCAAGGGTAACCGTAGCCATGGTCTCTGAGCCTAGAGTCCATGTCACTTCAAACTTCATCGAATTGTTCGTGTAGACACTTGTCTTGTAAACAAACCTAATTCTTAACTCAAGGCTCCAAAGGCAGCTGCACTATCCATTAAGGTTATGCAGGTAACATGCACGTATTCTAGGCTACTAGTGATAAGGTACCGTAGAGGTCCAGCATGGCGTTCTGTATTAACGTCCTGAAATCATCGATTCTATACTCTGCTAATAATCACTGGATCTGGACCGATGTCAGCAGCAATACTGTGATATGATAAACCGGAATACTAGTAACCTTCAATTAGACCTTTATTAGAGTCAGAAACGTGCTGGGACTCATTTCTGCTGCTTACGCGAAGCATCACCGCCACTTTTCACCTGGTAGTAACTTTCAAAGCAATTGTGTATGAGAAACCAGCTGAAAAATTTCCTCATTTAAAGACACATGTACGTGTTGCTACCAGTGCTTGCTTTGTCTAAATGCGCTGAAAAGTTAACCATTTGCATATAACAGCATCTTCTTCCTGTCGTTAAAATTCCACGTCTTTAGCATGCCGCATTTTTGGTGTAACAATTTTAATGACCAGCAATACATATATATGTATGTATGTATATGTATAGTGTAAAAATATGTCAGAATTAAAATGATTAAAATAATATTAATTAATGATAAAATGAATCCCCTATTACTGAGTAATGAGTATTATCTCGTGATTTCTTCAGTTCTACAAGTATATAAAATAGATATAGTAATTTTTATGAACATAGTTTCTATATTAAGTACAATGATTTTTGAGATTTATTCTTGTTCCATGCCCGTTTTCAATTACAGGGAAAAAATAAAATAGAATATGTTTTCATATTGTGTTTTTTAGTACATACTTGTGTTCTCTATAACAAAAATAGACTGATCTTGTAATTCTGCCAGCAAAAATATTGCAAAAGAATATCTCTTAATTTAAATCTACTTTATAGGATATACGCCGTCCAACAGTATTGTGCATATGACATTCGGTTTGAAATGGAGAAATCTCAGGTTGGAATCCTGAATAATGCATGAAATCTTCGCGAAATTAAGTAGGACTTTCGCCTAAAATATATTGTCTCGAAAGAAAGCAGGGCACTTCTTATGTCCAATGCGGGGATCATCGTTTGTAATGAAGTCTCTATTCTTCTGTGATTTTATTGTATGTTTCTGTTCATCCTCTATCGAACGGCAATAAGGTGCACATTTTCAATATAATCACGAAGCTGCAAGTATTTGGAAGACAAATTTTGTGGTATTTGAGTTTTGTACTTTTTTTACATGTGTTTAGTTCTTTTAAAAATACTAAATTTGTTTTTATAAAAGTATCTGATAAAATGTGCGAAGCCTATATATCGCGTTCCGCCACTCCTCTTGAAAATAACGAAATAAAACTTCTATAGTTCATTCATTTCGGGACCGGTGAAATAAGACATAATTTAAAATGTTATTGAACATATGAGCATAGTATTAACACACAATGAGAATAACTATAAATTGCAAAGTGTAATGTATCTAGAACCCAAATTAATATGTAAAAGTTTGGTAGTTCGATAGTTTATACCTTATTGTAGTTGAACATTTTGAATCGAAAAAGATATTGAAAACAAATCTCAATAATGATTATCTTTGCAATATATAATCAGAGATTATGGTCTCTAACCAAATCCAGCGCCTAATTCTTTACGTCAAAAACTAAAAAGTTGGAAAAAATCGATTAGGATGGAAGGAAGAATCAAAAATCAGAGGAAGAATCTACAAACCTTTTACATATTCTTCAAGGAACAAAATAAAATGGGAACCCCTGTTTTAGGATTAGAAAATACTATTGCCACCACTCCATATGAAATGGAGCTGAATCAAACAACTTTAATATAATGAACCAACTGGGAGGAGGAGATAAATAAATATTATTTATTGTTCTCAGACAAAAACTATAAAAAAATAACTCTTACTTCTAAGGAAAAGCACAATATAATCATAAATATAATATCCCGTTAATTTCGAAATGATTATAAATGTAACATATATCATTAATATAAAAAAATTGAGTACTTTAAAAAAATTATGATTAATATTTACAGATAAAACATTAAATCTTTACAGCATTTTCTTCTTTTAAAGAACAGCCAGCTAGATATTTATTACCTATTGAATAAATAAAGGCCTTGAATTCCATGTATAGTTCTCGTGAAATATAAAAATAATATTAGATTAATAAGCTTTTCTTGTACATAAACTTTAAAGTAATCAATAGTTACAGTGGATTCTCAAAAATTAACTACATTTACTTTTTAAAAAACAAAACAAAAAAAATTGAGTTATAGACTTTTAGCATACCTTATGATATAAACATTTTAGTATAATGAAAGAATCCACACTCCTTTCTCATCTATTACATTAACACTTTATTCCTGTAAAGAAAAACTTTACAGTTAGTTGAAGAAAATTAAATGAAAGTAAAAAGTCTAAAAAAAATATTTGTGCAAAATTCACTTGATTTAATCACATTTCACTATTCTTCAGTAAAAAAAAACTTCAACTTTTACCGTAATTTACACTAAAATTCCCTTCTGTTAATCAATTATCGGTGTTAGAGTATCTTGTAAGTACATTTTTATATTTACTATCAGCAAATTTTTCTCACTTTTTAACTTTTTTAAAGTAAAGTAAAGCAATTAATTTTGAGTAATACGATTAATTTTTGTCTAACATGCTTATAAAGCTTTTAAGTAAACGCTTAAAGTGTAAGAAATATGAAGTTAAGTATTAAATGGTTTATTATATTTTTTATTGAATTTTTTCCCTTCTAAAAACAAGTTTTATTCTCTGTATAGTATATAATTTGATTTTATTTTTCTACAAGAAATAGATCCAGAATATTCAGAAGTTTAAAGGGTCCGTACTCTCTCTTTGCTATTTTATCATTAGGTCTTTGTTTTAAATATTATACTTATTGTGTTGTTCTTACGTAGTTTCATAATGGAAAAGCAAATAAACCATCTCATATGAAATATTCATACGAAACTCAGAGAATTCTTATACGATTTTTTACGACATTGCTTGCTTGATTTTACAAAACTGAATCCAAATTAGAAGCAAAGCAAAACTAAATGTTGAATACAACAATATTAATATAAATGTGTTAATGACAATATATATATATATATATATATATATATATACACAAATAGTTACAAAACCTAAGTGTAACTAGTCAGAACAATTAAGAAATATTAGCCAAAGTAAAACAATAGCAAACTCTTGGCCTTAGGAATCAAGACTGCAGGTTCAAATGTGTTTTTCAGCCAACCAACCTTTACCTATAATTTGTTTATGCAATGGATCATATGTATTTTTTACCAAATATAATGCACTAATACTAATTAATAATAAATAACGATAAATTTAATAGAGTACTTAATAGTATAGAGTTAAAAATCTTTGTAATAAAAACTGAAAAATGGAGAAAACTTACCAAGTGAACGCAACATCTAGTTAATGTTTTCCCCAATTAAGGTAAAATAAAAGTCTATAAATATATAATTTTTTTAAAAAACCTTAAATATTGAGATAAAATCTATAAGACTCAAAATACATCCTAACATAATCTGTGATACTAATATTTAAAAAAAAACTATTATTTAATTTTATTAAATGCCCTCTAGTGATTAATTGTATAATTAATTAATTAAAAAACCTTAATGCTAATATTATTAGGTTTTGTCATTTAAAAAACGATTATATATATATATATATATAATATATATATATAATATATATAATTGTACGGAAAATTAATTGAATTTTTAAGGAGTAGCTGGAAAACCAATGCCAATGAGATAATCAGATGTCCTTGCGATGAGTCACAATTCTTCATAGTGCGTAAAATGATGTTATAGTCAATCATATGCTTGCAGTTTGAATCTCTCTCGTTTCGTAAAATATGTAATCGGTTTTTTAACTTAAAAGTACTCAAAACATTCTTGACACTAACACTCAAAATACATCAACAAACTGTTTGCCTAATTTAATTATGTACAGTTATAAAAATTAATTTTGCAAGTCTTACTAAAAATGGATATTTCATTTACTCAGTAACGTTTGAAGAGAATAATAAGGTTTTAATTGTTATATAGATCCATCACAAAAAGTGTTTGCATTTTAATTTGCCTATAGTAATAGTAATTTCACAATCCTATTTCATGACATCGAGGAAAAAACAAATGCCTTTAATCAAGATTGATAATAAACAATGGCTTCTGATAATAGGGGGAAATATATACTCTTAAAAAAGTAAACAAACCTATTTTGCAAATGCTGGTTGAAAGTTGCATCAATTTAATATTTCTGTAAATTGATGTTTTATTTTACATAAAATGTTAAAAATAAAGCGACCAACTTGACGTAAGCAGACTCACTTGATGTAAAAGAAACAACACACTTACTCGCCGTATAAAAATATCTCGCTGTTTGCCTATCTAACGACTCACTGGTGGGGGAGTACTGTAGCGGTATCTAGATAAGCCAGTAACAACCTTCGGACAGGAGTGATCACTTTTGACTAGTGGCCATGTAACGCGGCTTTGTAATCGAGCGTCGAGGGTTCTAACCTTCACAGTGGCAACATTATCTAAGAAGGAAATGACCTACACATATATTTACTTCCAATACAGAATTGTGCAACTGACCATACATCTCATAGATCCCATTTACATAGCCTTCACTCTTGAAAGAATTGTTATCAAAGGTCAGTCTGATTTGGTCAGATGGACTCCGAGGTAAAATTATCTGTCATCCGGCAATTACTTTTCATGGGGAACCCTCATGTCTAATGTGTATGGCAACAATTCTCATAGACTTCAAAAATTACATCGGACATTTCTGATAAAATTGCAGCGTTTCTAGGAGACCAGCTTCAACCTGCTTTTGGCAACCGGCTGGCCAAGTCCCAAAGATGCCAAGAGATGAAGAGTGATTATTTTCAGCATCTGCTGTAAGTAAGTTGGCTCACTATCTACTTTCTTTTTTTGCAACCTGAAAATCTTCTCTCCGGACCATTTTCTTTTGTCCCATCCTGTATTTTTGTAATACACAATTACTGAAAAAATCAGGCAATGGAAAAAATATATCTGAAAATACAGGATGATTATAAATGATCTTATAAAAAAGACAAACAGTATCAATATACTAGATAATGTATATATATATATATATATATACTGGTGTCCAAAAGTTAAGCATAAAACGTAAAATGCGAAAAACATGGAGTAAATATTCGTAAAATTATTCCAAATTTCTTGCGGATATTAATTGGGTGAAGAAGAAACATTGAGTCGACTACGTCCTGCGCGAAACACCGGCGCATGTCCAAACACTGAGAAATCGATTCACGCAGCATAGGCAGTTTAGACAAGTTTCGTGCAACTGCTGTGCGATGAAACGTTGTTAACCAACAAACAAGGTGAATGATGGAACAAGACGCCAATTGGACATGTTTACGAAAGGAAGAATCGTTGGAATGCTGGAATCCTCCCGATCACTAACCGAAGTGTCTCGAATTCTGAATGTAGACCAGTCTGTGATCTCAAAACTGTGGCAGAGGTTTCAAACAACGGGATATGTTACCCGACAACCAGTATCAGGTCGACCAAGAGTCACAACCTCTAGCCAAGACCGATATCTGATAATAAGTGCTCGACGTCAGAGGGGCAGTACTGCCAGCGCACTGGGTTCGGCGCTCACAGTTGCCACAGGAAAACGAATTTCGAGACAAACTGTTTACAGGAGACTCAATCATGCTGGCCTGTATGCCAGAAGACCAGCAGTTTGCATTCCCCTCACGCCTGCGCATAAACGCGCTCGTTTGAACTGGAGTTTGAAATATCAACATTGGAGTGTTGGAGAGTGGGCCAATGGGATGTTCAGTGACGAGTCCCGGTTTAGTCTGATGTAGTGATTCTCGGCGAGTAAAGATATGGAGAGAACGTGGAACTCGTTTTGAACCAAGAAACATAATCAATATACATTTTCCATCAAGGGGAGTAATGGTATGAACAGGGATCATGATGGACGGCCCCACAGACTTCCATTTCTTTGACACGGGGTCTGTGACTGCTCAAAGATACAGAGACGAAGTTCTTGAGCCTTATATTCACTTGTTTTGAGGTGCTGTCAGTCCTGACTTAATATTCATGGATGATAATGCGCCATGTCACCGAGCGGTGCTGATTGATGACTTCTTTGAAACGGAAAACATCCAGCGCATGTCGTGGTCTGCGAACCCCCCTGATTTAAATCCTATTGATCATTTATGGGATATGCTCGGGAGACAAATTGTAGCTCTTTCGCACTCACCAAGCTTCGTTACAGAACTGAAGAGAGCTCTCCAAGAAGCTTGGAAACGTTTGAGCCCACAACTCATTCATCATCTCATAGCAATTATGGTAAATCGCTGAGTAACGTGCCTGGCTGTCAGAGGTGATCACACGCCTTATTAAACTGCAGCATCAGTATTTTATTTAATGTTTCCTTTCATTTTTACTTTTAAGTGTGAATCCTTGCTATGCTTAGTTTTCTTTCAAACTGCTACTTTCGATAGTAAAATTAATTATCATTCTTTTGATTTGCTTCTTTAGTTTATAACCATTTTACACTCACATATCACGTTTCCCACCTTTCTGATTTACAGTTCCTTCTTTATTCACATAATTATCAATTATGCTTAACTTTTGGACACCAGTGTATATATATATATATATATATATATATCTAAGTCCTGTAAATACTCTTTATTTACAGGACTTTATTTGATGGATTTACTGCTCATTGAGAAGCATATAAATATGTTTTATGAAATGTAAGTATAGTAAAAATAGATATGTATCCTGGGAGGGGGGATAATATTGTTAATGTATCTTAAAAAGTTATTCCCAATATATATAGAAAGGTAATAATTTTAAAAGATCTTTCTGGACTAAAATGTTTAAAATAAGTAAAACAAAATTTAAAAATTAAATAACTTCCTCAAACAATTATAAGGATATTTAAGAAAAAATACATACAGGTTTCATTTCTTTATTAACCAGCAAATCCAATTTCACCACGATGGTGCTTGAGGATTAATCACACAGTGGAGAAAAATGGGCAGTAACTTCTCGGAAAGAATGCTACTGTATCCAAAAAATAAAAAAATAGACATATGTAAATATTTGAACACATAAAATTAGAGTATATACATATAAATACTCATTCTCACATATATCATATACACATATTCCATCTATACATAAGATATCTAAGACATATTCAAAAAAATAATATACTGCAAGTATATTTACCGCAAAAAATTAAGAATAATACATAGTCAATTTAAGATAAATATACAAATATGCAAGATGCCCTAAAAATAGCGCTCAGACCTTTTGGAGCACGATTCTTCGTTGGGAGTACTTAAAAAATGTCCAAAGAACTGTGCCTGTGTATGATCCATATTTTGCAAGAAAAATACGAAAAACAAAGTTGGACGTCTCAGCCTTATTCGACACATTAGTATCAGTATTAGAAATTATTTATAAAGGCATATATTCAAAGCATCCACAGTGCATATTGAGTACGCCGTGGAATGGATAAGTACCCATGTCGCAGCAGCTTGGTGTCCGCCGAAGTACAAGCATCATGCAGACGAGAAACTAAGTCTTCTTTCCAGTAGTCACTACATCTTAATACACAAATAGTCTGAGAATGCTCTTTAGGCAAAAATCCAACGGTGTGAGATCTGGCGATCAATGAAGTTATAGAACAGGGCTACCACCTCCGATCCAGTGACTAGAGCATGCTATAAAAAGCCAAAATCGTTCAAGAACACAGAAATACTCCAGAGCCCGATCATGAACTAGCATACACTACCATTCATTCAGCACCATGCATTTTCATTTACCGTACTTTTCCCGTAAGTTATGGATAGAGTACAAATACCGTTCTTTTGGCATTTTCTATCTACTCACAACGGTGTATGCTATACAACTGAGCACAAGTTGAGCTCTATTTTATGGATATCCTGCATAACAAATCGGAGATCAGAGACATTAGAAAAAAACAAAGAACAAGCATTCCAAGAGTTAAATAATTTATTATAACTAATCAGAAATTTTATGAGTTATTTTAATGCAAGCAATTAGTTTATTACCCCTGCCCAAATCGGGGGATTTTCTTAATGCTGAAAATTGACACCGGGCATACTGTTTGATTATACGGTATGCAAAAGACCCTAGAGTGTCTGTTTGGCTTGGATTCTCTCGGCAACATTAAACCCTAGTACAAGTTAGCATCGTCAGAGCTCAGGTGCCTCCCACCAGGGAGGAAACTGGACACCTGCGATTGGCATCCGTCTATAGAGTGCCGCACTGAAAAGAGATACCAGCTTCCGGGAATTGTACTAGGTCTGAAATGGTAAAACACTAGTACGCAGCCCATCAGAAATAAAACAGAGTTTATTAGGAAAGGCTGAGTTCTTTATAAAGTGATTTTAACCAAAACTCTTAAGGCGTAATATACAGAATTAACGAAGTAATAATGACTAAGGAACTAAATAAACTCAAATATTTTTTCGTTTTAAAATATATTTTAACACTCTTCTCCCCCCCCCATCCTCCCAAAGACATATATTCAGCAAAATTAAGTTTATTAGTGTACATTTTATTTACTTAGAAATGTATATATGAAAATGCATTTAATAAAAATAAATGAAACTTAAATATTCACAAGAGTTTAATCCGTGCAAATATTTCCTCAGTTTTTGCTCTCATTTTTAATTATTGTTGACAATGCACAATTTACAATACCAAATTTCTGTCTTTTTTACAGCATCTTTACGAAGCTTCATCTTCATTTTAAACAAAATATTAGTTTGCTCATAACCTGAGTCCTTTGCTATTGTCCGCGAATAAGCATCCTTCTAAAATAGGAGGAGAAAAAAAAAACTCACTGATTTTTACTCACACCGCAAAGTACTCGTCACTGAGTTCCAAAGCCAACTGGTGAGGGATGGTACGTTTTTTTTATGGGGAGTGTAAGTAGTTTAGATAAACAAAACCGGCTTTTGTCACAGGCTATTACGATGGTATTTCAAACCCAAGTTAGCCTTTCTACGAAACACGTGAAACTACCTCTCTTTCATTTCACACCCCTCTTAAATCTAGACTGTCTAGCTGGTGATTTCCGAACTTTTCTCATTCCTAAAAGGGAAATATTTTCATGCTAAGTGATTTTCGTTTTGTGTAAAGAGAAAAAAATGCATTAACCACTTCAGGACCGGCGGACGGAGAAAGAAGCATTTCCCCAGTCCCGCACGTTCCGACAGTATAAGTAGGGCGAATTTCCCAGCTAAGCCTAACTTCATTTAAAAATTGGCATAAAATCTTTTACATTAAAAATTACAATTTACTATCATTGGCAATATCTGTACATATGCAATACAAAAGTTTTCGCTATATTTAAAAAACTTTTGCGAATTTTAAAGAAAATGTCTTCGTTTTAATAAAAAAAAGAGAGTGTGTTTTCACATTTTCATCGAGATAATTAAAATAAAATATGGATGCAAAACTTACAAAATACTATCTGGCTAATCCCAAACGATAAATTTGCTCTCACATAAACGTGTGTGTTGAACTGATACAAATCTTTTAAATAACAGCTAATATATCACTTATTTTTATTTTTTAATAAATTAATCATTCTATTGCTAGTAGTTTTATGTTATTATGGTTTTAGCATCGTTGGTTGAGATAACAATGAAAAAAGAATCGTTTGTTCTTTATGAATAAAAAATGAGTCTGCTAGAACAAACGATTCTTTATCGTTAAAAATGAGTAATCGTGTTTATTCTATGAAAATCTGCTTTTGAATATTAAAATTATTGATGTAAATATGAGCTAAAAATAAAATAAATGCCAGAACTGCTATTATGAATGTATGATGCCCAATTAACTGATAAGCTTTTCTTCTTTTCCCAACTTAGTCAAAATATAAACAGAAAAAAATTATAATAATTAATAAAATACGATCAATAATATAGATGCTTTCATTTCTTATCACACATATTACGAATATATAAAATGTTCACAAAAATATTAATAAATCACGTATGATATCATTTAAGAGAAGAAACCGATTGCTTATTACTTCGATAGCAAAAATTGATAATAAAAATAGAAAAAATAACACAAATTATTCGACAACACATCATAAAAAAGTTCTAAGAAACACTTTATTTTATGTTTCGGATATTAAAAAATATTTTTAATTTTTATCGAGAGACTTGTTTAAACTGAAGCTCAAACTTTTTTAAAACATTATTCGAAAAAAAAACGGACTTAAAACGTCATCTAGTACCTTGGAAAAATTAATATAAAAACGTGCCAAACACAGATCACACCGGTGTTATCTTGAGCTACTGAGCAGGGAAAGTGCAATCACATATATGATACCGTGGACCTTGAAACGCGTGATCACATATATGATACCATGGGCCCTGGAGCGCGTGATCACATATATGTGACCATGGTCCTCAACGGGTTAAAGAATGCATAGCTGTTTGTCGCGACAGTTGTATTATTTCGTGTGAACCAATAATTCGTCTTACACGTTTTCGCGTAAAACATATTTTACCATATGAAATAAAAATCTAGAGGAATTATATTTGTATTTAAATAGTTGTAAGGTTTTTAAATATATTCAAATCCGAAACAAATAATTTATATATGAGTTTTCTTCAAACGATTGTGTGAACTTTAAAACTCAAATTTTTATAAATATATTTTAAAAGATAGTTTAAAAAGAAATAATCAAAAGAGAAACTAATTATTATTCGGAAGTTGAATATAACAGGAAAAATCAGAAAGCAAAGCCAGTTAAAATTCAAAATTAATTCATAATGAAAAAAAGTACAATGATGCAAATATTTATTTTTATACAAATACTTTCAAAATTTCCTTTAAGATTAAATAATTTCCTCTGTAAATAAATTTATTTGAAATTTAATTATTTGTTTTTTGAAGTTATTATTCAAAAGTAAAAAAAAAAATGCACTTGCTACTTAGTATTTATTTTTTTAATAGGAATTTGAAAAAGAAACCAGTAAAATAATATTTCAAAGCAAGTGTCTTGTAATTAATTTAATAACTGTATTTTTAACTAAAACACATCAATAGCAACATATAATGAAAGTGAATTTTGAATTTGTTTTTCATATTTTAGAAGAAATTTATTCAAACTGCTTAAATTTTATAATTCCAGTCGTATGGGAATAGGGAGCTTTGAGTAAATTAAATATTCTGGACAATTAAAATAAATATATTAAAAAATTAATTTTTAAGTAACATACTTGAAGTGTTTATTGAAGTTATTCAAAACAGTTAAGAAATTTCAAATTCCTAAAAATATTTTTCATTAATCAAATGCTATTTTACTATCTTACGGTAAAAACAAACTTCTTGAAAATACATTCGTGAACTTCTACATTTAAGTCAATACACAAGACAATTTCATTTTTCAAACGTAGTTTTGTTTCATGGGACATCATTCACAATTTTAAAATCTAATTTTCAGATAATTTTTTTTAAAAATTTTATTTTTAATTTTTAATTTTGTTTTTCACATCCGTCTGAGAGGAATATAAATCATTCATTATACATCATAGTATGAAGTATTGTCAATGGGACATAAGCTTATAGTCCATTGAATCAAAAATGTTAAAAATATTGTTTTTGGGTGTCTGGGAAGTATAGCTAGACACAAAAAATTTTAAAGCTCTTTTTGAAGCATTTTCTTCAATTCTTCTGCTTTTAAGAATTAAATATAATATTCCTTTCTATATGTCTATTCTCTTTTATTTCACTAGATTAAAAATAATATATATATAAGTAAAAATCTGTAAAATATGCAATTGAAATGTATGCATGTTTATTTAAAAGAAACCTACAAAATTTGATGCTAAAGAAATTATATATTGCGTTTGCCACTTAATTTTTATTATTTGAAATATGTATCGAAATTTTCCCAAGTATTATTATATAATAGAAGGTGCCCCCCCCACACAAAACAGCAGCCAAATTCTGCATATTAAAATTCCTCTTTGAAAGCACATAAAAATGCCCAAAGAAATGCACCTGCGCAATCCATAGTTTGCGACAAAAATATGGAAAACAAATTATGACGCCACAGCTGTATTAGATGCAGCAATTATATTTTCAAATATTTATAAAGAAAAATGTTCAAAATGACCACCGGGTACATCGAGGCAGGTTTGAGCATGTCATGGAATGAATGAGTGCTCCCGTCGCAGCAACGCGGTGTCCACTCGAAGTACAAGTAGCATGCAGATGGGCAACTTTGTCCGATTGTTTGGTCACTACGTATCAAAACACAAATTGTTTGAGAATGCCCTTTGGCGAAAAATCCAATGATGTGAGATCTGCTAATCATGGTGGCCAAAGAACCAGACCCGCAAGTTTGATCTAGAGCCCCTGACATACCATATAAAGCCAATCACTCATAGGAGCACAGAAATGCGCCTGAATCCCATCTTGAACCATCACGCATGATCATTCCTTCATTATCGTTTATCGTAGTTTTCTCATAAACTGTGGATCATACAGTTCTTTGGGTATTTTATATGTTTTCTCAGTGAGGAATCAGGCTGTGTAGTGTTTAGGCACTGCTTTTTGGACATATTGCTTATGCCAGCATTAAACAAGATTAATGACTTGTTTTGTCAATTTTGCTCAATAAAATGCATTCATGGTGCAACGAAATAAATTAATTGGTATTTCGTTATTTAATATATTTACCATACATTTCTGAGAATGTACACAATAAGTGTAATATCAGTTTTCTGAGCCCTTAATAACTTTAAAAGTTCAAATTTGTAGCATTTTTTCACTTTATCTAGTAATGTTCTGTTTTTTAATTGGGCTGCGCATTGGTATTTTAAACATTTGCAGACCTAGTACATTCCCCAGGAACTGGTACCATTTTTTAGTGTTGCACCATATAGGCGATACAAATTACAGCAAGCAGTTTTGACGTACAGTTTTCTCCACAAAGGGAGAACCTGTGCTCTCGAAGATGCGAACTTTGTACTAGGATTTAATTTTGCTGAGAGCATCCAAGCCAAACAGACACTCTAAGGATCTTTCACATGCCGTATAATCACACGACATGACCGCTGTCAATTTTCTGCATCAAGAAAATCTACCGACTTGGACCGGGGTCGAACCCTCAACCTTAGGTGTAGAAGGACAGCGACAAACTAACCACGCCACCCAGCCGGTTTCTCGTAATGTGATATAACCTATTGAATTTAAATTGTTTTTTTAGTCTGAAGAGTTCACATTGTATTGCGTGACATATTTTACAAATGTATAAAACACAAAATCATGAGTATGTAATAAAATAAGGTTTCGATGAATATAAGGAAATGCTTAAAATTCTATTATTAAAAATAGAAACCATACGCTTCATTAAGTTACACCCTAATGACTATAATATTTAATGTTATTGTATTTTTTTGAAAGAAATGCTTTTCTCCTTAGAAGAAAAAGGTATTATTTTGATATTGTGTGTATTTCTATAAGTATGAAAGAAAAAAATATGTATGAGGTACGAGAGCATAAATATTACATGTGAACTAAAATAATAAAATAATTTCAATAAATATTTCTGTAGAGCTGTATATAAAATGACAGATTTTTTTTAAAAAAATACAGCGTCTGACAATAAAGTTCTCGTTGGTGTGGTGTGGTAGTTAGGAGAGGGGGGTGCCAGCTCAGGTGTCGTCCGCGTCACTTGACCATGGTTTAAAATTACGCGGACCGTCACCAAAAGCCCTCGTGTTGCTAATCAGTGCGACGTTAATATTCTCTCACTCACTCACTGACAATAAAGTTTGATAAATATTCATGTAACATTAACGTAGATGAAATATTAACGAAAGTTACCTTACTGTGATTAGGGATAGTCAACTCCCATAACTATGCACCGCTGAGTTACGAAAATTGTCCTGAAACTTTGTAAGAAATATTCTTTTGAGATGGAGTTCAGAAGCCTAGTCACGTTTCGTTGGATGCTAGGAATATCTTCAATATCGATAACACGTTGTTTTCCTCATCTCTAAATTCTGGGTAACAATTTTTCACACGGATTCACGGTTAATCTGCAGTTCATCAGCTATCATGTGATCAGTTAATTTCCTCATTTTCTCAATGTTTTAGTAAAGACGGTGGTTCCCAGTCTTCCTCTACGCTGGTTATCAGAAACCCTTTCCATTCTTTTCGAAAATGGGCAAACCACTCGTACACTCACTTCATGGACATAATCATCATAATCTTGATCTTCATAAATTCGTACCGGCATTGCATAAGTTACTTTCGGTATCTTGTCCAGACTGAAAAAAATTTTTAGTTTATCGTTTGTTCATTCATTTTTTTTTCTCAGTTAAGAAGCAACGTACAACGCAAGCACTTCGTAAAACAAGTCTTACAAGGAACACAAACGATGCTCAACTTCACAACGGTAGGGGCAGATGGTCAACCCTGATGCTTCGCAAGTGCAGCGTTTTGTTTCCCCAGTGTTGACAGATTAGCCGTTCTGACTTCATTCACCGAACTTTTTATTGTCAAAGGTTGTATATATATACTCAAGAGCCGAAACATAATGACCACCCTTACATTTTGCAATGAACTCGCCTGGATGACGTGGAAGGCACGTGATAAGGCGGAAGTGGTATTTAACTGCTCCTGGAGAGTCTGAAGAATCATTTTTTCACTTACTTCTGTGTGTGTGATGGGAAAGTCTGCGGATCTAAGCGACATTGATAGAGGGCAGATTGTAACGGCTTGAAGGCTCGGAACAAGTATTTCCGAAACTGAACGACTCGCGTATTGTTCACGATCTACAGTTGTTAGTACTTATGCAAAGTGGATGAATGATGGTAAAGCTAGCAATAGACGACATTGTGTGTACCTCTACACGCTATCAAAGAAAATGGTCGTCGGAGACTGTCTCGCACGGTGAAGCAAAACCGGAGCTAGACAGTGGCTCAGCTGACAGTCCAATACAATGCAGGGTCAAGTAGAATAGTATCGGAGGACACTGTTCAGCTGACACGGTTGGATATGGGGCTACGCAGCAGACGTCCCACTCGTTTGCCTTTGCTGACCAAGCGTCCTCGCCAACTGCGCCTGCGCTGGGACCGGGAACATCGCAACTGGCCCATGGATCAGCGGGAGAGAGTTGCCTGGTCAGATGAATCACGATTTGTAATTCAACACGCCAATGACCGTGTCAGGATACGTGTCTTCCAGGCGAACAGTTGCTCCCTCAACGTACAGTAGGTCATACACAGGCCAGTGGTGGCGGTATTATGCTTTGGGGGACGCTCTCTTGGGCGTCTCTGGGACCCGTGGCTGTCGTAGAGCAGACCATGAATGCTACAGAGTATCTAAACATCATTGCGGAAAAGTTGTACCCTTACATGGCCTATGTTTTTTCCAGCTGGAAATTGAATGTTCCAACAAGACAACACCCCGTGTAACAAGGCTAAAATTGTGTTGGAGTGGTTCTGGGAACATGATGCTGAATTCCAGCTAATGTCCTGGCCGCCTAACTCACCGGATCTCAATCCAATAGAGCACATTTGGGATGTCATGGGACGGCAACTCAGAGTTCTAAGACCACCAATTCACAATATCTCGGATTTGCGTGACAGTTGCTTAAACATCCGGTACAATCTATATCCGCCCATCTACCAAGGACTTGTGGCATCTATGCCAAAGTGGGTTGAAGCTGTGTTGCGCGCCAAAGGTGGGCCAACTCGTTATTCACAAGTGGTCATAATGTTTTGGCTCTTTAGTGTATGTGTATATATATATATATTGGGGGAAATATATTTCGGTAAAAGTTATGTTTTGAAAGAGTATTTTTCCTCTTAATATTATTTTGAAAGAGAGAAAATAAAAGAGCTGCTTCTGAAAGCACAAATAGAATACGCTGTTTTTTAAAGTATATAGAACCTATTCTACACATATTACAAAGAATGCTTCCAACATTGAAAACCGTTCACAAAAAATAAATTCACCTAAGATAAAGTTTTGTGCAGTTTAACATAAATAACTCAAAATTTGTTAAATTGATATATATATATATATATATATATATATATATATATACATATACATAAATATATATATATACATATAGATATATGTGTGTGTACATTTGAACCTTACAAGGAATTAAAAAATTCACCAGTAATTATTACATAAGAAATTGATTCTTAATTCTAAAAGTATTTAAAAAACTTGAGTGAATGGAGCATAAGTATTTTTCAAACTTAAGAAATGTTGTAATAGATTTTGAGTAACTGAATGTTGTTTCACATAGATATATAGAAAAAAAAGATATATATTTGTGTAAAGATATATATAAAAAACTTTACTTTGGTGAAGCTCTGTATTTAAAAGTTTGCAAATGACTTTCTCGTTCTTCTCAAAATGTTTACATAAAGGTTTCTCAAACTTTCTAAATATCCAACCCAATTCTGAATCATAATTTTCATCACCCCTCCCATACATCAACAATGCATTTAATGCAATAATAATGTACTTTGACTGTAAAGCTGCAAAATATGATTTTAAATATAAAATGTTCAAATTTTCAAGATAAGTATTAAATTTTGTATATGTTGCACTTAAATAAAATACATGCTAAATAAATTACTTTTAATTATTTGGATGAGTATTATTTTATTTTTTCTGTTTATTTTTTTTTAAAAATTGGAACAGCCCTCAAAGTAATTTTTGATTAAAATAAATATCTTTTTTTGCTGTATCTTACATCCATCACAACTGGCATTCTCATAGACATCTGTGCAACCATCTGGGCAAGCTATGGGATGTTTGTGAAAGCAAGTAATATATTTTTTTTAAAATTAAATATTGATAAATTTATTGTAAAATACATTGTGCAGGAGTGATAGATTTATAAGTATATTATATCAGTATAAACGTGTTTTTTTATTTTTGTTTTTTATTATGTCAGGATGTGTTTTGCTTATTTTTAGTAAGTTAATTTTTGTAAATATTTTTTTTATTTTCGGTTTTTTCCTTATGCTTGCCCCCCACACGTCGGATTATCAAGACCCCAAGTCCCCCCCCCCATCGTCCACAGTTTGAGAATCCTTGGCTTATATATATAACTAAAACTTTAAACAAATTTATCTAAAACACTCCTCAAATATTAGTTGCTATATACTCAATTTCAAATGAAAAAATCCAAAAATAAATATAAAGAGTTTTGTCTTTCGCAATCAATATCAGCACTATACTTTTTTCGGTTTTTTTGACAGAGGAGAAATTCCGTGCTATAAAAAATTTACTTTTTAAGAATTTGATTGAATACAATATCATAGCAATTTTCGACTGATTTAAATAAAATTTGAGCCTGATTTTAACAAACTTAGTAAAATTTGTCATGTTCAGCTTTCAATTTGATATTTGTTAATTTTTCTGTTATTTTTACTTCCTAATAATTAAAACTAAAACTTTATTCTGCGCATTTGACAGAGTCTTAGCCATTTGTAGATTATGTTAACCTATCATAATACAATAATTTATGATGTATTTCAAAATTTTATATTTAATGCATTTTAGATTATTTCATGCATTTGGATAATAGTAGGTTCATATTATTTATACATTATCTGCGTTTGATTAGAATCGGAGAAACAACAGAGCATTTTTTTCAACGTGATTCGCGTTTTTTTTCATTAAAGTATGAAAGTATGACAAATGCTGTGATGTATAATTGTTATATGCATAAAAATATCAACTCGCTTAGATGTAAAATACTATTTAATAATTTCTAAACTCATTCTATATTCATACTGTAAGTATGAGTGAAGCCGTTGACATTTTTAAGCCTTAAAAAATGAGGTTTAATTACAAAAACTTTGGGATCAAAGGTTTTATTCATATAAAAATAGAAATGAGAAAAACCTTACATATTCAGTTTTGTAACTAAAGTTTTTCGAAAAACCCTCTTTATCATTAAAGAACAATATGTATCTTTTAAAAACATTGGTACGGAGGTTTTTAATATTTTCCTACTTTTTTAAATTTAAAAAAATGCTTCCTTGTTTAAAAATTCTTCTGAGTAGTTAAAACTAATGTTTTTTTTTTCCTCTTATTTCTATCTTTTTTTAAAAAAAAAATATTGTTCATTTAACTTGAAATATTTTCTTCCAGTTCATTTACGTGTTTTATACGTGTTTCTCATATGTATTGCATATTCGGCTTTTATCTTTAATCATGCTCATGGATTCGAAGGCTTTCCATTGCTTGTGGCAAGATGTTCAATGTTCTATTCACTTTTTTCTTTTCAAGTCCTTTCTCCTATGTATGCTAATAGAAAGATTTAACGCCATGTGGCTTCAAACATTTCATCATTATACAACGGCCTTTATTATTTCCTTTTGCATTATTTCCAGCTTCATTCCCTATGGATTATGTTTGAAGCAAAAGAAATGAGTAATTTCATGATATGTATCAAAATGTATTTTTTCAGCCGAAGGATATATTTGTTGCATTATGCTGAAATGAAAAATCTTGATGTTCTATTTGGTAGTAAAATGAAGTATTTTATTGATTCTAAATGCAAAATGCGTCGGAAAATATGTAGAATAATCTGTTATTTACTCTAGGTTTTTTTTCATATTTATATCACACCCATGATTTTTTCATATTTGGTATAAAAATATTTTAAGAACAAAAACTATCATTAATCATTAACTTAAGAATATAGATCTTTTAAATTCTAGTTTATTCAATTTACTAATGAATTTTATATTTATAAGTTATTTTTAAGTAAAGAAAAATGCCTAATTACTTGGTAAAATAATGACGTTGTTATTGTTTGCAGTCATTATACGTTTTAGACTGCAGTTTATTTAATCATTCGCTTATTTTGTTCCTATTAATTTGATACTGAAATGGGGTTTTCTAAGAGCATTTACAGCCGAACCTTTATTTAAAGTCTGAAAAAAAGTTAATTGTCTGGAAAATTGGATAAATATAGATTTATCTTTTAATATACTTTAGGAACCACAAAAACAAACTTTTTTTGTGTAAATTATAATATCAATTTATTTTCAAAAAATCAGCAAGGAACTAAAAGAAGAAAAAAATTGTCCAGGAATACACAATATTTAAAACTTCAAAAATAGTCATATATTAAAATTGAGAAATTTTCATGATATTTTCAATTTTAAGCCTTCAAACATTATTTTACAATCCGTAATTTTAAGCGCACATTAACTCATGTGGCTTTAAATTTAATTATTGATAAAATTGTATATTTTTATTTGAGTACTTGGTTTGAAAAACAAGTTATTCCTCTAGCTAAGCAAATTTTATAGCTCTAGATTAGTTAGGCACCTGGTAAAGCTAATTCAAGGTTTTTGATCACATAAAATATTAAACAGAATAACTTGAAATTTCCAGGAATAATTTAAGAACAGTGGAGAAATTAATCATAAGAGAAAAAGTTCGTTAAATTGAAATGGCACTGCTCAATTTGGATGTTATATTACGAAGAAATCAGTAAAATGTTCTTGGTTCCAGGAAAAGTTCGTAAAATAGAGAAATTCTTTAAATAGAGGTTTGTAAATTGGAGGCACCACTGTATTTATACTTTATATTTTTGAGTATTTAATTTCATGAGCAGGAGAATTAATTGTAATCAGTTTTATGTATCTGGTAAAGATCTAGATATGAACATAGTCTGGATTTCAGTTTAGATTTTAATTTGGTATTATTCAATTTAAACCCTAATTTTACTTCGGAATTTGTATTAATTTACTGCTATTCTTAAATTGGAGTTAACTTTCATTGAAATTTTTAAACCGGATAGGCTATAATAAATGTTTGTTTAAATAAAAAAAAAAGCACATTCTTATTCTGTCTCAAGAATTGTAATTTGACTATCTTATCACATTTGATATAGTTGAACTTGTATATTCTATTCAAAAATACTTAACAATAGAAATTTGAGAGCAGAAAAATTTTTCCGCTTCTATCTTTCAAATGTTATTTAGAAATTGCTATAAATATGACTCCATTGAGTTTAGTTAATTATAAAAGTATAAGCACTGTGAATAAATGTGCAATATCTCTTGAAATGACTAGATCGTTTTGATCCTCTCTTTTCTCTATGCCTCTAAGGAAAAAACAAGGACATTTCCTATTGTTACAGAGTCTAGACAAAAGAAACACATTCTTTTTTTGTAGACGGGATGTCCAAACGATACTAATCAATATACTAATCAAATCGATACTTCTTTTGAAATGGCATAGGTTTCCTTACAAATGATTCCACAGTGGCTAAAGAATAATTTTAATCAATTCCTCGGATTGAATTGCCTTAATAGAAATGGATTTGCTATTGTTAGTAGCTATTTGAATTTTTGTAGAACCTACAACCGTAAACTCTTATTGCATTACGGCTCTGATTAAATTATATCTAGTGCATTGAAAACAATATTTAAAATCAAACTATAGTCTAAGTTTACTTTAAGAAGACTAAGCACTAAGTCATCTTATTTCTTAGTAGGAAAATATAAGTCAGCGCTTTTCAAACTTTCTATGATTGAGACCCAATTTTTAATCATTAGTTTTGTGGTGCCCCCGTTATACCATAATAATGTATTGAATTCAATAATAATGTACGGATAGACGCTAAAATTACAATACGACTTTAATTATAAACTGTACAAATCATCAAGATAACTATTGCATTTTGCATATAATTTTGTATATGACAAGTCCATGGAAGTCACTAGTAATTATTAAACTTGCTCTTAACTTAGTATTGATGAATTAATGATCAAATAGATTGTGTGCAATACCGTTACACTCATAAGTATATGATATTGTTGTAATTGTGTATTTTTTTATTCTCAAAATGTATTTTGTTTTTTAATTCCTTTCAGTAAATTAATAATTTTAAAATCATTTATTTTAATTTTTTTATATGATTGCGTCCCTGCTAGTAAAGTGCGCCCCACAGTTTGAGAAACGCTGACATAAGCAATATAAATTTTCATTTTGTATAATAATAGAATATTATTTCATACTTAAAATATAAAATTGAATATTTTTCTGCTTCCATTAAAGAAATCAAAAAGAAAATATATCTAGCACAAAAGATTTTTTTCATTCATGCGTATATTGGCGTTTCAATTAAACGATATTTACAACTTAAGGCGACATAGTACCATAAAACTCATTAAACTGTCGAAAAAATTTTATTGACTTATTTTTGATACCTCAAATCTTTATAAACATGCCTGAAAAATTTCAAAGATTTACCTGATAAAAAAATTAATAAAAAAATAAAGAGCAGCAGCAGAAAAAAACCCATGCAGTTTATGTAATATATTATAAGGTAATCGGGAAAAAATTTGAAAGAAAAGATACATATTTAAAAAAGCCTCAGGAATTAAAAAAGTGTTTTAAAAAGTTCAAAAAATTTAAATTTTGCAAACATTTTGCAACAAATTAAAAACTTTTTGTATGGAATTATTATTCAATATTAACCTTAATAAAATACAGATGAAACCAAATATCAAATATTAAAAGTAAAAAAAAAAATTGTGAAGATGGTACCATATCGCCTTAAAAAGTTTTTTTACTTTCAATTCCCAAATTTAAGACTCAAGAAAGTAATATGTACCAAACAGTTTTTAATAGCAAAATAAATAAATAATTAATTTTTTATTTCCAAGTTTTTGTATCCAAAGTTTTTCTTTCTCATACTTGTTAGGTTTTAAGTGAGTGGTATAATTAATTAACTTATAAAAAACGCTCTTAAACCTCCAATTTAAAATACCTGTAAATTCTATATTAATATCATGTGGAAGCTAACACATTTAACTTCACATATGTTATAAATGACATGAGTTAAATATGTAAGAGAAGAATAAAAAGATAAATATAATATTTATTTGATAAAAAATACCATATCCTGCAGCTTATAAAATCTGTTTTGTTTGTGGTATGTCCAGCTGTATATTATGTATGCCAACAGCAGTTATGATTGACATATATTAATTTTACAGCATGCGGGATATTTAGACCTTCAGTAATGATTTAGTACCAAATTTTTTATCCTTCTATATTAAAATCATTTTTTTTTCATTCAAACAAATTAAATTTTTCTCAATATAACTATTACAATTACCATATTCAATTCAGTAATAAAAAATGTAGTTAAAAAAACTTTACTGCAGTATTTCTTTAATACAAGAAGTTTATCTAATGCACTTAAAAAAATTAAATATTGTTAAAGATTAGAAAACTTTGATTTGAATTTGTCTTTATATATATTGTTCCATAATATTTTACATTCAAATCGATAAGCAATTTTTTTTATCTATTTAGCTACTGACTATCCCTTAGCTTTGTTTAAAACTAATTTATTAATTTTTTAAAAACAACGCGACAAACAGTTAATAATATAAACCAATTTCTTAATCAAGTTTTGAATTTTTTTTCAATATAATAAAAGGCCACACAAGAAGCATAAAACATTAAATTTCCTTTCTTTTTTTATTGGTATGGTACTTTTTTGAACAATTCGTACTTTCCCGAAATAAGAAGTACTACACTTGAAATGTACGCTTAAAGAAACAAGATGTGTAAATTCTTTAACTTTGCAGTACAAACACCCGAGTAAACAATCTGGTGTTAACTTGATCTTAACAATGCTGAAATATGGATCAATACAATAAACTTAGATTTATGAATGCTTATCTTTTTCTTTGATACAAATAACAACATAAATATAACAATTGCATTTAGAAAACTTAAATGAATAAAATAGCATACAACTTCAAGAAGTTTAGTCGAAAATTGATTGGCATAAAGTTTATATAAAGATATCTTTCAATTATTGATGTGTAACATCTTTCCTCTCGATTGCTGGAGATTTGTGGGAGTGATTTCTTGAATGGGGACGGAAACGCGTAACAGGAAGATGGGGAAGCGCGCGCTATTAAATGAAGTTCTGTTTTTCTCCTTCATTTGGGAGGGGCTCCGTCCCCATCCCCTGCGGTCTAAGCCGTAGAATCTTTGTGTTTGTTTTCTCTCTTTAGGATCAGAGAAGAAGCTTAGACCTTTAGGCAAAGAAGTGGTTAGACAATGACGAACGTGTTTCGATACCCGATTTAGATTGATGCGTACAATTTAAACGACCGGGCCACAGAGCAGCTGGTGTTGCGATCTATCGTAAACAGAACAACTCACATGTTGTGGCTGGAATATGGATATTGCTTATCGTCAAACAAGTGGACTGGGTATTGTTAGTCAAGATATTGGGGATATATGTGCGGCAAAATGCTTATTTGAAAATGTACAAACAGTGATTTCGGTGGCCGTATACATTTCTCCGAATCAAACGGTTCAAAAATTAAAGATTTCCTGCATTTTTTACTTTTACCACATACCGAAGGTGGTTATGCTCTTTTAAAAAAAAACTATCACTCGCTTCCCATGATTTTGAGTAATGATTTTAAATTAACTTCAGTTGTTAGAAGCCGAGCCACTCATAGCTTCTTTTTGAATGATGAACTCAAGCTCGAAATGAACACAAATCGAAATGTTTCGACAACTAACAGTGATACTGTTATTGACGCTATTTTTCACACAGCGGTTTTTAAATACTTTGAAAACACAAGTATATGTGTCATATTTTAGTTATCATAAATTATCATTACCGCTCTTCCTCAAATTAAACAAGAATAATTATTTTTGATAAAAAAATTGCATTACCCCTTGTGTTAATTAAATAAAATTTTCATTAAAGATGTAATTATTCCATAGAAAATTATTTCCAATCATACCCGATTCATTTTTTTCAGGATTTAATTTGCTACTGCGAATTTACCACGATAACATGTCAGATGTTACACATCGTAGGCGACTACTGTGAGGCTCGTTTCTTTTTTTATTCATTTCTTTTTTTTATTAAAATGAGCAGTAAGTAGACTGCGGTTTTTTTCGAATGTAATTTCAAAGATCAATTTTTTCAATACTTTTGCTCATAATGAAACTGTTAAAGAATATCAGAATTAAAAGTATGAATTCATTGAATAACGGACAAAAAAAGCCTTTATTTTAATTATTTTTTTGTTCGTTCTCTTTTGCATTTGCATTCATGTATTACTAATGTAGAGGAAATACAAATGTATTGTTTGGGCATTTTACATTATGATAGATCTTAAGCGACTTCAATTTTATTTCAATATGTGTATAAAATGAGCAAAAGATAGTACTTTATAAAAAACTCTCATAGTGCTTGTGTTATTATAAATAAAATATATTAAAATTTTTGAATAAATTCTCAGTGATTATTTGTTATTGTTTTTTCAATAATCCAGAATACGTTGATAAGAAATTTGCTGAAAACTTGCCAAAAAAAATTGAGAAATATTTCTGTATGTCTCTTTTGAATTTAGAACAAGGGAGATGATGAATGAAATTTTTTAAAAACAAAATTCTGATTAAAAACATTTATAGGGAAAATTCAGTAATAGCTTATTTATTAATTTATTTATTATATGAACTACATAAGCTCAGCTACTGGTCTATTCTAACAAACACAATGAAACTTCTTACTAGCAGAAACCAATATTAATATCATGATGATCGGGAAAAATTTTAAACAAACCCAGGTAATTGGATAAACAAAATTAAAATTAAAGGATGGAACAAAATACAAAGTAAAGTCATGAAAATATACAAGATATTAAAAAAATAAATATGAAACCAAAAGAAAAAAATTCAAAGATAATAACAAAAAAGTTGCAAATTAAAGCTGCAATACTTTTAATTCGATGAAGCTATCAAATATATTAAGAATATTGCAACATGCACTTACAAGCAATGTGATAAAAAATATTTAGAGTACAAAAATGATGATTGCTAATTTGTAGTAACATTATTTATAGAGCAATACATTTCTAAAAGAAATTTGCATCATCTTCTGAGCTAAAATACTCGTATAAGTTATTTCAGCACATTCAATGATTTGCTTTCTGAAAAATATATTCAAAACATTGAAAAACATATTTTTTGTAATATCTTAACACACAAATTTTCTTTTAGCACTGTTAAATTATTAAAATTACAAACATCTTACTCTGTTTCATGAAAGACTAATTGTACTAAATAGACTTACTAAATATGCTACTCATTTTTAAAAATTCATTTTTTTAGTTTAATAAAATATATTGTTTTTTATTCTTGCATGATTCCCTATTATTTCTAAAAATCTTTCAAATAATGTATTTATAAGAAAGGTTGTAAAATTAAAACGTTTTTCCTGAAAACTTTGAAATTATTCAAATCTAAACAATTATTTCATACAATTTGGGAATAATATGTATATATTTTATTCTTTTATTGTTTTTGTTGCTGAATGTCTGATTTTACCTATAATTATCTTCTGTATTTTAAATACTTTGAATCAAATATATACTTCAAAACTTCAGTCATAAGATGTTGCCATTATACATAACAATCACAATCCAGAATATGTCAAAGAGTCATTTACAAAGTTGAGTTCAATATGCAACTGTAACTATGTCGATAAACATCACATTAAAACTGCCCAACAATTGTCCATTAGAGTCAATGATGAGACAACGCGCATGCCCTCATAGTATATAGATAACGTACTATGTTATCACACTATGTTTAGATGACTGGGATGACGTTCGATTGTCATCGCACTTCCTAAACTTATGCATCTCATCACAAGACGACTTTATATATATATATA